>CM031860.1:61877986-62175514 GCA_018697195.1 Certhia americana | reverse complement strand
GGATGGATGGATGGATGGATGGATGGATGGATGGATGGATGGATGGATTAAGAATGGATTAAGGACAGAGGGATGGATGGATAGCTACATTTTCTTACACACAGTGGCTTCATGCAGAGCAGCTCCTGAGGCCAGGCTATTACAGAAACCATGGAGGGCACCAGTTGACAAATACCAAAATTGTCATAGAGCATGAAACTGTCATAGAGCATGACAACAAATATGCTCCACACCAGTTCTCCAAAACAGAGTAAAAAGGATCTTCTCCACTGCCAAACAGAGCTGGGGCTTGTTTCAGGACTGGGATTTGTTGGTACTGGTGGAATGCAAGTGAAAAATGAGGAGATATCACTTCCTTTTAATAGACAAGAGAATACTTCAGTAAATCAATCTCACTGTATGTCATTTATAACAGAATGTCCCTTTCTCTGGAGGGATCCCTTTCCTTGTTCCCAGAGAGACAAAACTGATGGTTACAAAATTTACAAAGGAAATGCACTTCAATTTCCTGGAGCAGTGCAAAGCTATGCCTACAAAGTCTAAAAGCTAAGGGAAAAGACATAAAAAAAAAGATACGAAAAAAGAATAGAAATGTGTATATCCAGACAGTAGGTATATTTTGTATCAGTCTTTGTGAGGAAATTCCCACGAACCAGAAGAGAAACATTGATAAACCAATGCAGAGCCAAGCATTTAAATACATAAGAACTAGACTGAATATGATACTTAAACAAAATAGAAAGACAAAGAAGAAACAATACATTTTAATCACAAAATTCTTACTGTGTGACTCTGCACGGGAAGATTTTATATCATCCAGAGCTTCAGAACTGTTTCTTTTCATGCATAAAATTTTGCATGCAACAGATCTCTAATTTCAATGACTGACATTTTGTGTGCTGTTCTAAATTCAAGTGCATACTGTTCTGTTTACTTTAGAAGATGACAGGAGTTTTGAACAGGTTTTTTACATCTCATCATTCAAAGAAAAAGCCTAAGGAATTTCATTTAAAAGGGAGTTAATGGCTGGTACAGCTAACAGATAATATTAACTGATATATCCATGAAGTAAATTGGGAGATCACTTTTCCCCACCATGTTAAAATATGTTCTGCCTTCTTCAAGCAGGAGCTCTGAAACAGTTTCAAGTGACTCAAAGCTATCTCTACTGAGGTATCTTCTCATCCAGCCACAGAAATAAATCTTAATTGAATTCTGAACTTAGATTAGGTTGGATCAGTTCTATGTGCAGCTCCTCAAGACTGGGAGAGGGGTTGGGGACAGGGCACCCCTCTTGGCTTTCTTGGCTTTTGTCTCCCGGCATGACTGTAACTTACCTATTTTCTCTTACCTGCAGTAGGAAATTAGAAGGTAGCACTTCATTGTTTTAAAGAAATACCTTTGCAGCCATCACAAGTAAGAGATTTCTAAGGAAAAAAAAATTATTCTTTTGCTTTAAGAGTGATTCTCTCTCTTTTTTTTTTTTTTTTTTTTTTTAAATGTCAACCATTACAGTGGCCAAGTTTATATCTTAGGATTTTGCTCCAACAGATCCTTCTGGTTGGACTTGTGAAGTTTAAGATTAGGAGTGCTTCAAGTACAGCCATTCCTAATATGCTTATCACCAGTTCTACCGGAGAGAATCCAGATGCAGGTGATCAATAAATCATAATTGCTGTACACACAGCTTCTCCTGATTTTTACCCTTTTTGTTACCTTAAGCATGTGCAATTCTGCCTTCTCTTTGCTGAGGAATTCAGAGGTGCTAATAAAGGCTTCTATGAAGATCTTAGGAACTTCATACCTCACAAGAATTAGCTTCAGTTTTTTACATGACCTGTACAGCTAACAACCATGAAAATACAGCCAGGTCTGTCTGTATGGAGAAATAATATATACAATAATGTATGTGTGTGTCCTCTCAAAAAAATCGGACTAACACACAGAAAAAAAAAGCTGTTGCTGCCTGTTGCTCTGGTCTCTCAGGCAGTTTGGTAGAGATTCATGATATTAGCAACTGTTTCCTGGGGATGGAGATGTGTTTGGATATTCATTCTTGTTTGCTTGTTTTTCCTCCCACATTATATTCTTCACAGCTGTTCGTTAAGTTTGAACCATCCTGGTCAAACCCTACAAACTGCTGCACTCATGTCATTCCCTTGTTTGTGCTCTTGAAGGATTTTGGAGAGAAGCTCTTCTGAAACCTCAAAGGATTCACAACACTTTCATTCCATAATCCCAGTGCCAACCTGTGTTTAATACTGTGGCCACTGGGCTGTTTTTGCATTTCATCCCCTAAGTTCTCTCTTCTTGGGCAACACTGAATACATTTGATTCACATTGAATAGATAACTAACTAATAAAAAATTAATAAATGGATTTATATTAATTGAAAGAGTATGGTCAGGTCAATATTAGCAGATTTTTACTTCGACACTTTCCTCAAAAGTATTTTCTTTCACATGAGTTTTTGATTAGCAAAGACTTTCCCTGAGACTATTTGCTTCTAACAAAGATTAAAAGAAAGCATACTCTGTGATCAGAGTCTCTGAACCAAAAAGAGAAAGTTATTTGTTGAAAATGAGTTCTCTAAGGGCAGAGATACTTCAATCTGTTTGGGTGTTATCAAACTGCCAAGTGTGTAAAGACTGGGCCTTTTGCAGGTCTCTGTGAGTTTCTGAGCAGCCTACACAGGCTGGAATGTACCATTTTTTGATTTCTCTGATTTTTTTTTTATATGGATACTACCGGCTGTGAGTTTTTTTCTCCAGACAGGTTTTCTTCGATGGAGACCAATTTAGATATAGGTATACCAAAGAACTCTGCATCCCTTGCCTTCACCTCTGCATCCCAGGCAGAATACAGAATATTGCACCAAAGAGGTAGATGTATCTATACTTCTTTAATTATGTTAAATGACCTTGTTACTTCCTTTCCAAAGTCTGCTCTTTCTGACGATTGAAACATTGCTGCATTCACAAACTCTGCTGAGCTTTTTCTGGAGCTGCAGAAACACGATGGTTCACCAGGACTTCCATTTCTTAATAATAAACAGCACACATTTATCTGCTCCTTTTCACAGGTAGCAGCCTCATTCAGAGCAAGGCCAGCTTGCTGAAACTATCTCAAAATTCATCATCCTCAGTTTTATTTCTGTCATAAACCAACACATCTTCTGCCTGGCAGAGGATGCCAAGCAACCCTGGCAGCATCCTAGATTTCTTTTTCAGAAATTTTCTGTTGCTAGAGTGATGCTGACTGGGAGCCAGCTGACACCAGTACCTTCCAAATATAATGATGAATACAGTTAATGCTTAGATTCTTCCATGAAAAAGCTGGGGAGGAGAAAGGCCAAGAGGACTTTCAAAGTATATAACTTTGGGAGTATTTGGTTTCTGATAAACAAGCTAATATAAGAAGCTTGTTTTATTTCTCCACATACATATGCTAATTTTCTGCTGAGCTTTGGGGCTTTCATTGCAGTGAGTCCTTAAGCACTTTTATCTGTCAAATACCTCTAATATTTTTCATTCTCTTTTTTGCTCTTTTTTTTAACCTTCTCTAGTAGGAAAGTACAGAGGTCAGAGACTGCTGCTGGAATTGTTGACGTCACAAGTTTGATTTCATATTCTCTTGGCAGCCCTTTTATTCCCATAAAGACAAGAGACTGCATCTCTTCAGTAATTTGTCTTTTTGCTACTGTTGCATCCTTGACCTTCTTTTACTGTCTGCACAGTGGGAAAACATCAGTCTTTGCATTATATTTTTCCAAGGACTTTATTTTTCTCCAGCTCACCTGGGTACTGACCACAAATGTTATATGATGCATCCCTGTATATATTTTCATTTGCCTTTACAAATATGCATTATGAGGTTGACTAAAAAAATATGATCTAAATTGTAAGGATGACTTTTGTTTAAGATTTTCCGCATTCTATTCATGCTAATTTTTTCTATTATAACAGAATTAAGGATTTGCTTCTACCTAAGACTAAAATTCCTCTGATTATTTTCATTATTCTGGGAAAGTGACAGCGTCTTGTACAATGCTTTACCTTTGTGTAAACTATATCCTCTTTCTTCTGTGAAACCTGGCTGTCAGCTGTACTTTCTGCTTTACTGTAACTTTCACAGATTTTCCATCTCCCGGCCCTACTGAATTTTTCTAGTCCTTCAATTCTTAGTACAGCAAATTCAATGTAACTCTTTCATTATCTCTATTTTTCTTTATTCAATCTATATTGTCTGAGATTGTCTCTCTTCCTGCTATTAAAAAAAAAAAAAAAAAAAAAAAAAAAAAAAAAGTTATTATTTTTGGGGCTTTTTTTCTGTACTGTGTCTTCTGTCAGGAGTGAGATCTAAATGTAATTGAAATTGTGCTAATAGGTCAATGTCTCTGGCACCAGCAATTATCCTCCTCCTGACTACATCTCCTTTTACCATTTCATTTTTGCAATGCTTCCTTCAACTCCCCAGAATAATGACATCTTGCATTTGAACCCTTCATACATTTTATCACTTCTGCCCATCAAATGGGCATCAAAAGCTTGTCATTGTTGCAATTTGTTTCTGACTGACAGTTTCAGAGCATAAAGCCTGGCACTATTGGAACAATTCTGACAAACATCAGACGCTGTTATTATTGGGCTGTCCCCTCTTGAAGCAGAAACCTTCTTTTATGATCTCTGAATCCACTAAGGCCAGATGTCCAAAATCTAAAGATTGAATTGCTCCAAGAGACATTTCCCATGTCTGTTCCCGCAATGAAATGACCACTTTGATAAAAAAAAAATTCATGGATCTTTCCCCTCAATCTTTCCCTCCCTTTATATTCTTGTGCTTCTTGTTGCTCTGGGAACCTGTTATTTACTTTGCTTCCCAATTGAATAAGACAAAAGACAGTCATTGACTTGACCTTTGTGAGTTCCCTACCAATTACATCTTCCCCAGATGACATCTTCCACCATTTCAGTAATGCATTTTCTTTTAATTATTTTTATTTCAGTATTTCCTGTCCTCCCTATATTTTTTACAAAGTAGAAAACCATTTCTTTCCATTGCTACACAGACTATATATTCCTACAGACACCAGTAAATTCATTGACTGGAAAATAACAGGTCACTGGGTAAAGCAAAGAACCCCCTGGAATCCTAGAGAAGCACTGACCTCACTTAACTAAACACACTGACAATTTGTGCCACTGACTTCAGATAACTGATTTTCCTTCCTGTGTCCTCTGCTAAGAAACTGGTATTTAATCATGTGCGTAATCCACCTCAGTTCCTAAAGGAATCATCAGTTGAACATAATCTAAAGACAGATGTTTTCTTGTTTCTTCATGTGGGCGCAAATAAACCTTTACACCCTAAGTGAGATGTCAATAAAAAAAAAAATTTGCCCAAGACTCCCTGCCTTTTGTTTGAAATGGATATTGGCCCAGATTGTATTTTATCCATGTGAGGTTTCATGGTTTTTGTTCTAGACACAAGGAAGCTTTGGGTGTTTTTTCTCCTCTTTGTCACTCTTTCCCCTTTCCCTGTCTCATCTGCACTTTTCCTTTCCTATTCTCTTTCCTGGCTTAGAATACGATTTTTCTAATTCTTGATCTTGAGCACATCAGTCCTTATGTTCACTGATGTGGAATTTCATCTTTTTTTTTCTGAAAAAAACCCTTGTTTTCTTGGCTCTATGCACAACATGGCGACTCCTCCTTTGGCAAATGAACTCAAAAGGTTGCCTGCATGGGAACTGTTATTTTCTTTCTTTTTTTTTTTTTTTTTTTTTTTATAACACCTACACTTTTTTCTACTCTTTATGATTGTTCTGTACCTGTACAACTCCAGTGCTTTGTATGCCGAACAGAGTGTGTTGGGCTCAAAGTCCTGTAGTGGAAAAATATCTGGATTGAATCCCCTTTTAACTCCCTGTAATTTAGGGGTTTGCTAGCAGGATCTAATTTCAAGACTCTAATTAGAAATGGTCTGGAAAAATAAAGAACTCCAAGGCTAAGCACAAGATAGCTTGTTCTGCTGCCTATAATGCCATAATTCACTTGCTCCTTTGATGCTTGTAAAATGTTAACCTGTCATGCTTGTTAATTTTTTTTTTTTTATTTTTAATGCACTATAAAATTATATCTTCCTCCATATTTTATGCTTTTATTCATGTTTTATGGCAGCAAATAATGCTTGCAAAGCAGTATAGGAAGCAGATTTCTATTTACCTGGCAGGAAGTGTGCTGCTCAAGCAGTAACAGCTGCAAAGTGTTTCGGAGACAAAAGGTAAAGGCTTGTAAAGTTCACAGAGATTTTTGGTAGCATCCATGACCTTATTTATCAGCTCCTTTTGCTTTAGGTGCAGACATATCAGCCTGTATAAAACCTGCATAAAAACTCTCCATGCCTTGTTAACAGTGAATCATTAAAAAAGAGTATGTCCTTATTTATTTAGGGAATTTAGGTTAGGTTTGCAGAAGAAATTCTTCCCTGTGAGGGTGCTGAGCCCTGGCACAGGGTACCCAGAGAAGCTGTGGCTGACCCTGGATTCCTGGAAGTATCCAAGGCCAGACTGGATGGGGCTTGGAACATCCTGAGATGGTGGAAGGTGTCCAACCTAAACCACTCTGTGATTTTCCAAGTTGTTTTACCTTCCCCCAGCTCTCATCTCCATGTCTCACACTCAGAAACAGCAGCTCGAAGTGTCTCCATAAAACTATCCTTACGAAACAGAGTCCCAGACACTTTTGCAATTTCTATGGCATAAAACTGCCCAGAATAGAAGAGATGTGTCCAACCTAGAGTTATTAAGCACATTGATTTTTTTTTTCCCTGAAATCAGTTTAGGTTTGATACACAGCTCTGAGCAGATATCCCTATGAACTGTGCTTTTTATTGTCCCAGCTCCTGATTCTCTTTAAGGCTCCCGGTTGTGACTGTAATCATTTTTATAGTGGGACAATCAGTGTTGACTTTAGATAATTATGCCTTCCTTTGAAAAGCCATAAAGGAAGAAAAGTAATCATTTGTATTTTATCTCTGCAGTTTATGAAGCTCCAAGTGCAATATTGGAAAGGTTATGAACTGCTACTTTGACATTTTTCCCATCTATCTTTTTTGTCACTATCATACAATGGAGGAATTACCATCCTTGGAAGAGTTCAAAACCCTTGTAAATGTGACACCTAGGGACATGGTTTAGTGGTGGCCTTGGCAGTGTTGGTGGAATGGTTGGACTTGATGGCCTTTCCCAACCTAAATGATTTTATGATTACAAGATTCTACATGGCTGGAATTAATTGTTTCTATAGTTTTGTAATTACAAGGAAAAGGTTATTTTCTGAAATGCAGTTTTTTCTTTTTAGAAAATTCAACAAGAATTCTGAAATTAATTTTTAAAAGGAAATTTTAAACACTGTTTAATACAAAAATTCTGATATTCCATTTATGACTCACAATTTTCTAAGCTATTGGAATTCAAAACTAAAATCCAAATACTATAAGACATTCACAAAACTCATTCCGAATTGGTCATAAATAATTCTTGTGTAAGAAGCTTTAGCTCTCCTTATGACTTTGATGAAAGGGTCTCTGAAACCAAAAGTAAGGCTCACAAATCAGGACAAGGAATTATTTTTAACATCTCATTTACCCCAGAGGCTGGATATGGTATGTATCTTTTTGCAAAACTACAACCATAAATTAATGCAATGTTTGCCTCTCACATCACATCATCTCAGCAAACATCTGCTAACCACAGTTTGAAACCCTAAGTAACCCATGGTTTAGTCCTAAGTCCTTTTTTAGCTGTGTCCCATAATTTGGATGAATTACTTCCATCCATCTGTATCTGGAATTAAAGGATCTGTCCTACAGTATTGAAGGGAATTATTGAACACAAAATACAAAAAATGGCACAAAATGGGATAAAATGGCATCACACAATGGCAAGACTAAATATTGTCTCCACTTCTATATTCAGGATCCTATAACTCAGACTCTAACTGCATTTTTCTTTGATAAACATCATGCAAAGAGAAAGGAGAAGTTTATGCTTAAATGCAGTTGTATGGCTGCAGGAGCTGGCAAAACTGATGAGCTGAATCCTGCAAGTTACGTGAGGACATGGAATTTGCCACTGTAAGAGCTCAGCTAACTTTAGGAACAGAGTTGTTGCCATTAGCAACGGGCCAGTCATTTATAGAGGGAGAGATGTTTATCACTCAGGGCTGCTCTGAATTTTTAGTGCTTGGCTTAGTGGTAGGGGAAAAAAAAGGATACTACTGCATCTATTTTGTATTAGTTCTGGTCTTGTGCTGGTTGGGAACTAATGTACTGTGTTGTGTGAAGTGCAGGTTGCAGAGAGCCACACACCTGGATTTGCTGTTGAATATATTTACCTTGCCACTGTTTTATTTCAGGGCTTTTGGAGGGGAATTGCTTTGATTCTGCACTGCCTTGCACAAGCTTTCATAGTCTTCTCCCTGTAAAGGTTCAGAAAAGCCATTTCTTAATCCCTCATATACAGATATGAAATTTTTTATGTGAATAATATAATTTTTTTTCTTATTTTGATAATATATAGTCTTCTTTCTGCTCCTTTTGATACTACTGCATGCAGCATGATATTTGCCCCAGTTCCCTTTGCTGTCAGTAGATCCTCTACTTATTTTCCCTATTTTTAGTGTTTGAAGGATTTTGGCCCTGACTTCCATCTTTTTTTTTTCTTGACACGGACTTTCCATATTTGCTAAAACAAATGAAATATTACACTTACTCCCCTGTATTTATATTTACCACCTGTATCATCACAACAATCTGATCACTGGGCCTGTACTCTGGGTGTGATTATCTTCCTATCATCCTCACATAAAATTTTCTATGGTTCTCAGCCAGTTTATCAGCACTTCCTATCTTTATTATTGTACTGAGACAAGTGTACACAGGAGCTGCTCAATAATCATGAAATAGAGTCTGACATATAACCAGAATTTGTTTGCTTTCCTTTTGTAAAACACAGAATTTCTGTAAAACCTGGTTTACAAGACCAGGTTTTTTTAACCAGAAATGATAAAAAAAAAAAATGGAAAGAAGTTAAACAACAGTGTTGGCATTGAAATTAATAAACTGACCATAACTGCACTCTGAAACAAAAACCTCTCCAGTCACGGAAACAATGAGTTTTCAAACAAGTCCCACAGCAGACATATTTGATTTTACAAAGGTAAATATTTTAAAAGGGACCCTCATGTACTTATTAGCAAGATTATGTAGTAACATTATATGTGAGTGGATCCAGAGACATTCATTACACAATGATTTCTCTTCAGCAATGTCTGTAGGATAATCTCACGCTTGAGGACTAAACTGAATATGAGTCTCTTGTACATTGTTCCCTTGTCATTTGCTTGTCTGTCTTACAACCCAGTGCTGTAAAATAAGTCAACTGCAAAGCTGCTGATACAAGAAAATTTGAACATATAACTCTTTGCATAATTGGGATGTGCAGTTCCTTGGACCATGATCCAGAAGAAATGTAAAACAGCAGTAGAACTGAAATCTTTAGGGAAGTATAAATGACAGGGGGCAGTTTTAATGCAGAGAGAACAATTAAGAGCTGAATGCTGATTTATTCTGTTTACTTTCAAGTGTTATAATTATAAACCATAATTTCTGGTTATTTTGTAGGGTTTTTTTACAAAATGTTATAGAGCTCAAAGAGAAGGAGAACCCTGGTCAGCAAAGCATGGCTCAAAAGCCAAACAGAAAATTATTACCCCAAATTCTTTAAGTAGGTGGGGACACAGAGGAAGGGGAAGGTACAGAGGAGAAATGAGTACCATGGAAGCTGAACAGATGACAAGCTTAATTGTCATAGCTGTGTGCCTGAAATAATGAGCTTAACACAGTAACTGAGAAGGAGCTGTACTTTAGATTAACAAGCTGGATATTTGTAACACATCAAAGAACTTGTGAAGGTCTTTACAATATTTACAGAATACTGGACAGAAAAGAGACGTGGCATTCAGTAGGAAAGGACACAGAAACTGGAAAACGTCCAAATATGTTCCTGAAATATAAAAATCCATGAACTCTATGGACGTGGATACTAAAGCCTGGAATTTGTGTGCATGCTGATTATATAGGTAGATTAATTAATTTTAATAGCTTTAAAACAGTGTGAGAGAAGATGAAAGCCATTAGAAGATGTATGATACATTGCACAACAGAAGGATTAAATACATATTAAAGCAAGAATCATGGCTTGGATTATTTAGCTTCAAGGGGGTAAACAATTTTTCCTATTCTGCTTTGTTTGGTCAGTGATGCATAATGATTACATCTGTAATAGGAAATTAACCATCCTTGGGACCACTCTTAAGTTATTCAGGGTTCAGAGTTATTCAGAGTTATTCAATAGTTATGGTTATCCAGGATTCATATCTATGCTCATGGACCTTCCTGACTCCAAATCCAAGGGAGCTGTCTGTTCAAAGTCATCTCTGTCCCTTTCTAACAGCCATACTCTTCCAAAAGTCATCTGGAAGAACATTCAGTGGCCAAAGCCAAAAGTATTTTTGACAGTTTAAGAGTGTGGACAGTTCAGTTTTTCTGAGTAGATGAGAAGGTAGAGAGCTGGGATACTTAGAGAACTAGTAGACCCTAAAGTGTCAGTAAGCCACAGAGACACCAGTAGTGCAGGGACCTTCCTGGTCTTACAGTCTGAGTTCATGAGTGAACAGTTCATTGAGGTGTTGGAGCATGTCCAGAGAAGGGAATGGATCTGGACACTCAACCCACTCTCAGCTGCCCCCTTTCCTGGATGCTCCTGTCAGGGAGTTGTGCAGAGCCACAAGGGGCCCCCTGAGCCTCCTTTTCTCCAGGTTGAGACCCTTTCCCAGCTCCCTTAGCTTCTCCAGGTACTTCAGCCCCTTCCCCAGCTCTGTTCCCTTCCCTGGACACTCTCCAGTCCCTCAGTGTCTTTCTTGTCAAGAGTGGCCCAGAACTAGACACAGCATTCGAGGTGTGGCCTCACCAGTCCCCAGCACAGGGGGACAATCCCTGCCCTGGTCCTGTGGCCACACCATTGCTGACACAGGCCAAGTGACACTGGCCTTTTTGGTCACCTGGGCACAGCTGGCTCATGTTCAGCCACTTCCACCAGCACCCACAGGTCCTTTTCTGCCAGGCAGTTTCCAACTTGTTTTTGACTGACAGTCTGAAAATGAAAATCTTTTAAACATTAACGCAACATCAAGCACACTTAAGGGTAAGTATTTAACTTACATTTAAAAGAAATCTTTCTAAACACATTTTTCTCCATTAGCTCAGGTTAAGAACAACTCCAACATGTCTATTTTTAGTAAGCCTTTGATATAGAGGCTGTTTAGCCTCCATATAAAAATTTCCATGTGCCTCCTCTATGTGCTGACTTTTGTGGGGAATGAAGTTGTAGAACCTGAATGTGTTATCATGTACTTTCATCCTCAGAAAGACTCAGGAAATTGGGATTTCTTCAGGCTGGAGAAGAGAAAGCTTTGGGGAGATATAAGTGTGTCCCTTCCAGTGCCTCAAGGGAGCCTAAACGGAAGATGGAGAGGGATTTTTTGAAGAATATGTAGTAACAGAACAAGGAGGAATGGCTTCAAAATGAGAGAGAACAGCCCTGTAAAAAAATGATGGATGTGGAATTCAATTAATTCATTAAAAAACTGTGTTCCAGAACATTAGCAAAATACACTGGTATTTGCAAGTGTTGATTAGCCAGTTAACAGGGATGCATGTTTTCTGTGAATTTGGAATTTAAATCTCAGCATGGTGTGTGATATCCTTTAAAGATTAAACCATCTCAAATGAGATTTCCATGTAAAATGAAATTCTCATGAGTACTTTAATGTAAATATCTACTTATGAAATACTTGCCTATGCTCCCACTGGAGTCAAAGTACATGGAGTCAAGGGATTCTAAGGATGTGGTGACTTTAATCTGTTTGACTGCAATGGGAGCTTAGATGTCCAACTCATGTGGACATCTACATAGAGACACCTGAAAGGAGGCTGTAGCCAGGTGAGGGTTTGTCTCTTCTCCTGGTAAGAAGGGATAAAACAAGAGAAAATTACCTGAAGTTGTTCCAGGGGAGGTTTGGACTGCATAACTGGGAAAATTTCTGCACAGAAAGGGTAATCAGGGACTAGAACAAGCTGCTCAGGGCAGTGGTGGAATTATCATCCCTGGAGTGCTAAAAAAAAATTAAATATATAGATGTGGTACTTGGGGAAATGGTTTAGTGGTGGCCTTGGCAGTGCTGGTGGAATGGTTGGACTCATTGACCTCAGAGCATTTTCCATCCTAAATGATTCTGTGATTGTAAATGTGCCTTGATCCACAGACTGAACCCAAACCACAATGAGCTTCCTGACTAACAAACACTAGAGGAAATGCAATCAATAAGGCCTGTTTAAACTCAAGACTTACTAACACATTTCCTTCACTTCCATAAATATTTGTTAAATGTTTTTTTCCAATGAGATCTGTAGTCTCTAGACCAACATTCATAATTTCTAATTAGCTATGTAGAAAGAGAAGGACTTTTTCTACATACACCTATGTTTGCATGCTCCTGTCTGTGCCATCCTACTGGTCTGCTGATCCTTAAGACCCAAATTTGTTCCTGCAAGAGAAACAGACTTTTCTGCAATAGGTGTTGAACAGCTCTGTTCCAAGAGAAAAACATTCTATCTGCTCAGCACAGGCTATGCCATAGCCCCAGCCTGACAGTGTATTTCTATTCATATTAGAGGTATTTATTGTGACAATGAACATTCACAAAACATAGGAATTTTCACATTTTCTTCCCTCAGAAAAGACAAGTTCTTTGATGTGCTGTCTTTGGATCTCACAGGCTGAGGTAGGAAGGTGGATGTGCTGTGATCACAGCAAAAGTCAATGTCAAGGTTGAAATAATTTGTGTTTATTTATATTTTAAAGCTTTGACTAAGGAAAAAAAACAAACAAAAAAACCAACCCAGAGAACAGGATTTAAGACTATCCATATCTCAAATGTTGAACTGTCTTGGACTGACAACTCATAATGACAGAACGGGAATTGTTAGATTTTTATTTTGACACTTCTTCCACTAGATTCCATACATTTTCTACTAGAATGTATAAAAAGATATTCATAAGTCTGAAAGATTCCATATTCTTAAAATTTTAACCTTGTATAAAGAGCTTATATATTTGGGGCAGAAGGAGACTTATTAAGAAGAAAAGTGGATTTTCTTTGTTTTGAATCTCCATTATAGATGATTTTCATTGGATTAGCAAAATCTGAATTCATCCACACAGTATTAACTATGATTTGTTCCAGCTCAGGATGGTAATTTTGTTGCTTTTTTCTTTTTAATTTTTTTTCAGAGAGAAATGAAAGCAATCTATCTCTTAGTACATGACTTTAAGATAAACTTAACACAGAGTAAATTCCATGCAAATATTGTTCCTCAGCCACCCACTACAAAAACTTAGATACATGTGTTTAAATTGCTAACCTACTTACCTAAAAGGAATACAATGTAAGAGATAAGGTTTGCAATTTTAGAAGGTGCACACAGTCAATTAAGACTTACATTAAGTATAATTTTTTGATTAATTTTGTTTCTAAGGACCATTGCCACTGCCATTTTGTTTGAATTTTAGGTGTAGTCTGTCTGAGCATTTAACTTTGTTTCTTTTCAGCATTTTCATTCTCTTAATCTATAATTGAAGCTGCTGCATACGAAGGCATACTGTGCATACATAGAAAACCCACCCACCGCAACAAGAGGTATTTTTGCATTGAGAGATTTTCTTGCCACTAATGATTGAAAGCTATTTTGTCCTGCAAAAGAAGAAAAAAATAATAAAAATTATAATAAAAAAAATAACTCAGACTTCCGAGAGGTGGAAATTTACTTAGAAATGATTCTAAAATCTTTCTGGTGACAATCAGCTTTATCAGTAGTAGATGCCCTGAACAGCAAATAGTCACAGAGCAAATCAGTAGCAATGTGTATCAATAACATGGCCTGAATATTGAGACACAGATCAAGTGATTTCACTTTCATCTATTTGCCTATAGATACTCATTTGCATATGCACAGGACCCCTTTACAAAAGGATGGATGTGGAATTCAATTAATTCATAAAAGAACTGTATTGCAGAACATTAGCAAAATACCCTGATATTTAGAAGTGTTGATTAGGCAGTCAACAGGGATGCATGTTTCCTGAGAATTTGGAATGAGGAATTTAAATCTCAGCATGGTGTGTGATATCCTTTAAAGATTAAATCATCTCAAATGAGATTTCCATGTAAATATCTGCACGTGAGTTACTTATATATGCTGCCACTGGAGTTAAAGGAGAAGGAATCAAGGGATTCTAAGAATGTGGTGACTTAACTCTGTTTGACAGGAGATAGAACAACAAAGCTATTTACTCTTCCTCTAATGATTTCTGGGGAGGAACACAAATTCTTTCACATCCCAATCTGCTGATTATTGACACTACCTCTCTTTTGCATTACAACATGTCCAAATTGTGTGTTACAGCACTGACCAGGAGCTTCAATTTTCAACTTTAGGACAAGATTCTGTGGTGGATTTGATTCCACTATACCATTTGCAACAAAAACCCAATTATAACTAGTGGAATTTAACTTACCAAAAATCATCCAAGAATCCAAATGAAAATTATGGGCATGAATACACATGAATATACATTAATGTACATGAATCAACTACATACTACACATAATCAGTATAATAAAAGAAATAGCTGATCCAGATGCTGTTTTAGGGTGTTCTTCCCATCTGTGCTTTATTTGTGTAATGCAAACCCAGTCTGGATGTGAACAGGAAGGTTAATTACATCCTGCACAAGCCAATTTCTCACTAAAAGGGGTTAAGAGTACATCATGCAAATGAGTCATTGGGTCAGACTATCAGAATCTGGACTTCATATTCAAATTGCACACTGAGTGAGCTTTGTACCTTCTGTGTACCCAGTACCTCACCCACCAAACTCACAGGTAATACTGAACCAATGCATAAGCAGCAGAGTTTATATTGATGCACTGAAAAGAAAGTTTATTTCTTCATGTAGATTTGATTTTTCTCAGTTCTTAAATCCACAAGGCCATATTATCATTATATTAGAACTAGTCAGGGAAATAACACAGAAACTACTAATGCACTGGATGTTAGAGAAGTTCATGCAACAAGCCCTTGACTGACAGAGCTAATTGTAATTCTTGCTGCTTAGCACTGAAATTTTTTAACCTTATATCTATGAAGGCAATTATGTGAAGAATTAGTTAATCCCCCAGACATCAGCTTTACCTGCATTGTTTTAAGTACTTAAGCTACTGAACAACACAGCCTGCAAGGAGATGGAAAACACTAGGCAGACGGGTAAACATATGCATATGAGCAAACACTATTTTGGGGTAGCTCCCAAAGCAAGCTGTACACTTCCTAAAATAAAGCCAGACAAAAGTCTGAAATCTATGAAATCTGCCAGAGAAAGATGAGCTGATCTCCTAAGATATCACTTATAAAGTATTAGCAGCACATCACAGCCAACAAATAACTGAAATATTATCTGCAAAACTGAAGGAAAAGGTGTCCTGATGTCCTGTTGTCCTGTTGTCCTACAGCTATGACTTTTCAGGTGAAACTTGGAAACAGTCAGCCCATGAAGGCTCAAGTAATGAGGGTGGTCAGCGGAAAGTAGGAGTGCAATATCTGAGAAGAACCAGGCTGATATCAGAATACCTTCTGGACTTTCATGAATAGGAAGCAGCAAACAGTAAAATGGAAGATTCAATTTTTAGGTGCAAGGACTCCTCCATCTGTGGCATGTGAGAGGCTGCAGAGTAAACCACCTGATGTTGGTTGGGAAAGGTGCAATCAAACCTCAGGATAAGTTACAACCTCCACACTCTCATTCTCCAGAATGCTGCCAAACACAAAGCTTCAGAGTCAGACGGAGATCCAGAATCTCAAAGCACCGATGAGTTGGTGATGTAGTGGAGAGACTTAAATTTACTATGAATTGGGGAAATTTCTGGGATTTTAAGAGCTTGTACTGAACAGATACTTGTACTTGTTCTATCCAAATTCACCCACTGAATGTCATAGAAAAATATTTAAGCTAGGAATAGGAAAAAGCCAAAAGGCACACAAAGTGTCCCCCAGGAAACAGTGCTGAAGATGATTTTGCTCAGCCAAACAAACTCTACTTAAAAACATTGAACAGAAAAATAAATATTTACATCCAGATGCTTGTAATCTTGTTCTGTTAACCAAAAGTCAGAATGAAGGTTAGGAGCAACAAAAAGACCTCATAAAACTGAGTGAATCATGAAAAAAAAAGTGGTCCAAGCGCTTTATGTAGTTATGAATAGTGCAGGTATAGAAAAACAACATAAATCATGTACACATGATGCCAAACATGGAACTGAATTTTTCTAAACCAGGCAGTCAAAGAAGCCAGTGAAATGGGGTGCCTCATCAAGAACAGTATTACGACAAAGAGAAGAGGTGCGGTTTTTTTCAATTCTCAAAAAAACAGAATTTTATTTCATCTTCCTGTTTTGAAATAGTTATCTAGAAATTTTGAAAGTAAAGTAACCAAGATTCTCCTATATGCTTTATCTGGCTTGACTTTGCCTGTGTCAATAAATAAAGATGGGGATAAAAGCAGCCCCAAATGTGTAGAGAAGGGAGGAAAACATATCCTAATTTCTCTAATGAAAGTGCTACCCCCTTGTTTATTAAATATTCTGCTGCCAGACCCCTCAAGGCCTGGCAATGTAGGACGTTGTGTTCATCAACCTGCAGGAGCAGCCTGCTTAAAAGATTCTCCAAGCATCATTAGCTTAAGAATGCTTCTTAAATAATACAAGAGGTGGACCAAGAACTTTTGGAAATGTTTAAGCAAACTTTTGGTGCATCACTGGGAATTATGCACTTTGGATTTGTTCCAGAATTGTTGAAAACTATCACCTCAGTTTACTGAAATAAAACATTACATGCTGCTTTTTTCTAAATGGTAAATGTATGGATACAGCTATAATGCAGTGTGAAGTCTCAGCTTAGAACTTCTTAGGTTGGATTACAGATCACACCTAAAAGTCTAGTTAGTGTCACAGTTTGCCTGGCACTGACACCAAGTCTGATATTGACAGCTAAAAATATAATATATAACAGAGAAAAATTCTCTGCTGGTAGATGTTTGAAAGACAAAATATGAAATGTTTTCCAGCTTAAGTTATTGCATTTAAGCATAGTTTCTGCAGCTTATTTTACCTTTGAAAAAAACTTTAAAAATACATCAATATTTTAAGAGCAGTAGGACAAAATATCTATCCCAAAAGAAGAGCTCTAGATTCCTTGTTAGGTTATGACTCATAAAGTGTCTGAAAGTTAAGGAATGGCTTAAAAGCAGAACTGAGAAGTAAGGTACTTCAAGGACCTTACTTGAGAAAGGTACCTAAGATGAAATGCAATTTAAATTCGAAGTCTGGCATTTGAGCCTAACTTTATAAAGGAAATGTCTTTAATATGTTCAGAGAAAGCCTGCAGTGAAAAGCAGAGATGACCAAGCCAGGTTCTGACAAGTAGTTCTCTCCCAAATAACAATGTGGGTGCTATGTGGTAGTCAGCCTCTACTAAACCACCCTGGGCTTTAGAATTATTTTTTAAACTGAGCTAAAGACATGTTGTTGTAACTAAATTGATAAATTTAACTTACCCAGTCAGCATTTTGTTATTTCAGTCCTCTGCAGCCATCAGTTCTGTGGGTTTTGCCTCCTGCCCACATTTTGTTACCTGCAGTTATCAGCCCTTGCTGCCCTACCCAGACAGAAGTTGGACAGTGTCTTTCACCCCAAAAATAAACTAAAATTTATAATTTGATTAACATCTACTGCATGAAGTGGATGGCATCAGGAATTGCATTCAATACAACATGGTGAGCCATTGTAGTAACTCCATCTATTAGCCCAATTTTAAGTGGAAGTTCCTTCACAGCCATCCCTCTCCCCAGTCATGCTCCTGGCAGGTATTGGTACACATTGAAGCCTTTACAAGCTGTTTTATATCACTAATTTAGCAGAAACTAAATCCAGCAAAATTTCATGGATTGTTTTCTCTCAGGTTAGTGACTTCATCGTATGATCCAACAACCACTGAAGATGGAGCAAGGCAGGAGATAGGGTTGGGAGGTCAGCAGCAAGTCATGTATCTAAAAAGCAGAACTAAGAAAGATCAAGGGAATGGGTGGAAGCACTGTCAGAAAGACAAAACTACCCATGAAATTGTATCTCAGGACTCTAATTTATATAAACCACAGTGACCAAAGATTTGCTGCAGCTCCATTTCAGACTCTCTTGAGTCAGATACATTCCCACACTCCAGCTGCTGAGGACAGGAGCTGCCTACCTGGGAATGCAGGAAAGCAGCCTGGCAGAGCACATCAGAGCACCACAGATGTTTGCTCTGTGTTGCCTTTGGATGTCGTGTCACACATTAGCACTCACAGCTCTGCATGAAACAGGCAGCACTATATTAAAGGGCTGGAACTATATCTAGACACAGTGGGTAACATCAGAGGAATCTAAGTTGCTGCAATTTGCACTTCCTCTAGGCCCCAATAAAACAGAAGTTATACCAAGTTTTGCTCCTTGAGGCTACTCACAAAATACTCTCTGTATGTGCCTCCATCAATCTGCCAATGCTTTTCAATTTTCAATGCATAGCTCTGTTTCCTCTCAGATGGGCTGGAAGACTGAAGTGTTCGAGGTTGCATAAAGATAGATGAGGTTTGTTAAAGCAGGACAATCCTCTAAACCACAACCAAAATCCTAAACCAAACACAGAATATTAATCCAAGGGCCTGGATTATGGTTACATGGTTAGTATATTAATACATGGTTAGGAGGAGTAGTTTGTCAAATGGGATGTGCTGGTTTTGGCTGGGATAAAGTTCATTTTCTTCACAAGCAGCTCATATTCTGACTATAAAATAATTTACTAAGTAGCTTTAATATTTTTAGGGTCCTCCCTGAAAACTGATTCCTGTTTTTCATCAGCAATGATCACCAGCTCAAATCAAGGAATTTGATGGAGACCTGATTTGCCTCTAATGGTTTTGGCAGGGACTCTCACTCAATGCAAACCCCATTATAGTCAGATCCTAAAAAATGCTCTCTTTCTTGTTTTATAGGTAACATTACCACTCTTTTCTTGTTTACCATACCTTCTGTCAACTCTATGTAATCCTCTAACAAATCTATTCCAGGAGAGTTAAACCACAACAAAATTCAGGCTGCTCAAGCAGCTGGAGTTTGGGGGTTAAGCACTGAAAGCTGCTGGAGAGGTGACCTTGTTGAATGGTGAATTCTCATGTCACAGATAGAGGTGACCAAGAAAATAAACGAAAAATCACTGTCAGAGGGGATTGGTGTGTACTTTGCAGCCAGCCCAGGGCCAGTGACATTCACAAGGTGGGCTCAATTAGTGGAAGGAAACCATTTTGTCCATTTAACTCTTGGTCCTCAAAGGAGGGAAGGGGAATCTTTGGTACAGTGACTAATAGAGATTCCCACGCTGATCCAGAGCACAAATACTGTGACAGTCTGTGTTACCTGAGATGTAGGTTATGCCAATGTAGGTTATATCAAATTAGCTCCACACCTTTCACAGGTGTGATAAATCTATTTTTTAGTCCTTTCTTCCCCTGCTCTTCAGCCCATGAGTTTATATAAGCCTCTGCTTAAGCAAAACCCCAATTATTTTTTAGCTTTTTCAAGGACTTTTGCATATCTGCCAGAGACAGCTGATGTCTTCTATCTGCAGTAGTATTTGTACTTTTTAGAAATCTTCTAAGCTATTGGTAAATCAGGTTCAAATGCTCTCTGTTGCAAGCCCAGCTGTTCTTTAGTTTCTTCCTTGTAGTTTATCTCACCAAATTTCTCAGGAAAGCTATGGCTACTTCCTGAATAGCAATGTTTCCCACCAGTTTTATACAGGTGTTCCTAATGCAGGAAGCTCTCTCTATACTTATATCCTGGAGTCTTTTAACTATAACTGGACTGAAGAGATTAAATTACACCAAGATCTCTAAATAAAGCCTCTGTTGCTGAGCCACAGCACCAATGATATCGAATAAAAACCCAAGGAATATCCACTGATGAGAAATGCTAGTAACCAGTTTAGAAAAAAATATATTTACTATGAATTTGAATTTATTACAGTTTTCTTTTTTTGATTAATTTCATTTCATAACATTTATATTCATTGATTGAGGTTCTTTATGCTCATGTTTTGGATTGATTTAGGAACAAGCAGAAATTACTTCAAAAATATCAGCTCAGAAACAGCTACAAGCAAAACAGGTGCAGAATTAATAATACAAATCACTAAAATACTTTTTAAGAAAACATAGCAATGAATTTCAATTGTATTCACTGTTTTTCTGAAATATCTTTTTAACCCTTTTATTCTTCTACTTTCTCTAACACTCTGACAAAATGTGATTATTTTTTGCTATCTCCCACAGAATGAAAAGCAAGAACAGATATTATTAATAAATGGATTTTTAAAAGCAGAAAAAAGAAACTATGGAAACCCAAAACTCTTCAAATCTAAAACCTTCTATTTGAAGGTCCTATGCAAGCTTTTCTTTTCATGAATGATATTTAAACCTATTTGGAGCCAAAGTAACATAAATATTTTATTTTAAACTTGGGCAATAAAAGAAAGCAAAACTGAACCATTTACTTCAAATCTGTTTTTCCCAGTGCCTATAGTTATGGCCTATAGTGAAGGTAATATTTGATCAATAAAACATCTTTTTCTTGTTTGCTTTAAACCCCAGCACTGACATAGTAGTAAAGTTGAAAAACTAAGTGATAAGTCTTACAGCAGCCACGTTTTTTTTGTTGTATTCCCAAATGTGCTTCCTTCATTATTACCTGCTAAATGCTTGAAAGCAAAAGATTTACAGTTTCCTAATATTGTGTATCATTTCTGTGAATCCCAGTTAAATCCAAAGTCTAGCTTTGGCTTTGAGTTTGTGCTTAGGGGTTATTTTGATTTTGTGTTAGGATGATGCTTAAAGAGGCTACCTAGAACAGAAGCTAGACACTGTTAAAGCAATAAAGTAGGTAATTAATAAAAATGCCTTCCAAGGATACACCTTGGGCAGTACAAGAGCCCGGCCATGGCTACAGTCAAGATGGACCCAAAATGGACCCTGATGAGTTTTCACATTTTTATAAATTTTGGTCGATTTACATGTTGGTTAATTGTCCAATTACAGCTCCAGGTTATGAAGTCCCATCCTCTCAGATTGCTCTCAGTTTGCTGCTGTTTACACTTTTTGGGCCTGAAGCTGCAGCAGTGTCCTTGGTTCTGGGGCTGGAAAAGGATTGTTCTGTCTGACTGAACTGTGAGAAGAACTTGCCAACACTTTATATGGAGTTCAGAGTTATGCACTAATGCAGTACAGAATCTGAAAAATATGAAAGCTAAAACTTAAAGCATCAGGGTGCCTTGGTACCTCAAGTGGAGTGAGGAGCAGGCCCAGCCTGGGGTGTTCTCCAGCCCTGGCAAATGCACTGCTCCTGCAGTTCTTTATCTGTTTCCAGTCCCTTGACAATTGTCTGACACCCAGACAATTCCTTTAGATGAGACACATGTTCTGGGGTGGCTTTATGATGCTGAATTTTGTCCCCATTCATCTGTTTAGCCCAGAAATAACTTCTGCACCTTTAAAACTAGATCTGAGTGTGACGGTGGGGAGAAAGAAAAGCTGTGGGAGTTATTTTCATGCTGTACTCAAGACACAGAGGTCAGCAGTGCTCTGAGAGTTCTCCTCTCTGCAGGCAGATGGGGAGTTTTCCTTGCTTTTTTCCTGGTTTTTAACTCATTAGCTGAGGCCAGAAGGAATTTTTTTTTGGAACTGTTCAGCTATTGTTTGGTCCAGGAACACCAGGACTATTATTCAGGACACCGGGCCTGAGCCCCGGAGATGCTGAGAGAAAGCTGGAACACACCCATGAAAAGGATTGGAACTACAAAAGAACTCTCTCTGAATCTCCCATCTCTTCATGAGAGGTTCCATTGTTTAACATTACTCATTTTCTAATGTTTGTGAATACTTTGCTTGTTAAATAAACATTTTTTCCACTTTTCTCAAAGGAGGTTTCTCTCTTGAACAGGTGCAGGGTGGAAGGGTCACTGAATTTTGCCCTTTAGGGAACATCCCTTTGGAAGATCCCTTCCAAATTTGTCCCAAACCAGGACAGACATCTAAATTTCAGACCTGAATTCTATGTGAATCATCCCCTTAGTCTGGAGCCTGAGCTGCTTTTACACTAATTTATGAAAAACATCATCTCTTAGTTCTTAATTCTTTGACTATGGAAGGAGCAGATTTGGAATTTTTTCTGACCAAGCTGGAAAATTGAAGTTTTTCATCAGGCCCATTTACACCATGAACTTCCTGCCACTTCAGAGCTGCACATTGAGGGAAAAGAAACGGCAACAAAATGCATATTTGAAGCAACAATCAGATGTTATATTGCAAATGAAAGTAATTGTATGTTCATTCTTTTCAAGGATGAGAGGCTGGAATGGGTATATGAAAATTCATCAAATCATTTATAGCCTTCTTACAACACATACCAAAATTTATTTAAAACTTAGTCAAAAAAAGTGTTTTAAATCTCAGCCAGACAAGAATCCCTGGCCCTACAGAAAATTTCTCGCAAGAATTAAATCTCTCCATTTATAATTTTTTGTCTTACCTTAAAGGAAAATAAATAAACACTATAAAGTTATAATTAGTTATTATGAAAATCAAGAGAATTCTTCTCACCTGTCTTCAACCTATTTCATCTGGAAAGTAATGAGACAAGTCCTAAGAAACAAGTCATTAATTTTACAGAAATTTTTCGTAATCCACATTCTGCTCTGCATTTAGCTAATGGTTGTGGATGAATGTCTGTAGTAGCTGAACTGTGTGATGAATCAAGAGATACAATGTGACTCTTCTACTTTTGTGACTCACTTGTTAACTCTTTTGGAATGTTTTATACTCATAGGAGAGTTTTACTGTTATACCAATCAAAAACATTACTAAGTGCATGATGTAACAGAAAAGCTTCAGTTGTAAATCAAGGGACAAAATCAAAAGATCTTGTCCATGGACTCTGAAGACTAAGACTTCACCATCTCAACACTCATCTACAGGAAACTCCTCTGAGGGCCAAAAAGTAGCTGTTTTACCTGCCTCTCTTAGTCCAGTGTACATTTTTTGGTGGTATTTTGCTTTATTGCTGGACTGGGTTTTATTTAGAAGGCTGTGGAGACTCCCCTTTTATGGAGAATCTAAACAATCATCGTAGGGTAGATGTTTCAACCAGGTGTGAAAAATCCCACCTCACTGCCTCAAGTTTTGTGTTTGTACACAGGCAGAAGCATTTACTCGATTCAGCTTTTTTGTGCTCTCATTGTGATGGAGAGAATACAAAAAAGTGAGTGATGTCCTATTCATTATATGTGTCACTGCCCCACTGCTTTACAGGATAATGTGGTTCAGTTTCAGTTCATAAAAATTCCTTTTCCATAAAGAACTAGATGTATTATAGCTCATATAAAGGGGGATTTGGAAGTGAGCATCTGATTTATTCACCATCAAACACTAAATAACATGATGACCTCTAACTGATCTATGGCACACCAAACATTCCCGAGGAATTTCAATTTTTCTTCAATCCCTACAAAGCAGGCTCAGGTGCACATTGGAAGGAGACTGATGCAAACTGCCCAGTTGTGCAAATAATGTATGCAAGATGCCACTGGCATATGTTATTCATTTTGAGGATTTCATGATATTGCTTAGCATAATCCAACATAGCTAAACAAAAGAAATTCAAGTTTTCCCTGACAGTCTTAAAAATGATTGCAAGAGACAAAATTAATTAGACACAGTTTGCAAGACAAAAACAGAGGAAATATTAATATACGGATTAAAGTTAAAGAAATTTTCTATGTGAAAATACTTTCCCCTCCCCCCTTTTTTTAATGCTCAAAGCAATGCTTTTGTTCAATATGAATGCAACAAAATCCTTGTATTTTCAGCCAATAAATAAGAATTTATAAAGCCTTGTAATGGCACACAGAGCAGGATGATTGAAATAATTGTAAGTGAAATACCAATTTCCAGTCATGATTAAATAAGTATGATGCAAATCCAAAGGAGAAAGTGAGGACTGGTGCACAAGGTCAAAACATATGCCTACATATGCAGTGACAAACAGCAGGTGTCCAGAGACACACGACACACACACAGAGTTCTCCTTGAGTGTCCTCCCAGATGCTGCTTTTAATCGAAGGATTTCTTAATGAGATTTAACTTTGCCTTGCATTTTGTACAATTTGATTACTATTTTAAGGAGGGACTGTCATTTATCTGTTGCTTTCATGTGGAACAGACCTTTGCAGGCAGTTGGATGAGTTTTGGGATATACCTAGATATATCTATATATATATATATGGCTATGGACATTGCCATTTTTGATCCATCCTTCCCTCTGGGCCTGCACGGCTTCTAGTATTTCTGAACCATGATATACACATTTCAGTGAAACCACCTCCTCACATGGATTTATATGGCTTTTACTTTCCTTTTCATATGGAGCCAGATCCCTGAAGGTCAGAAAATAAGTTGCCTGATTACCACAATGCATCAAACAGAGCAAACTGCCTCAGCTTCCTCCTTCAAAGCTTCTGGGGTTCTTGACAGCACAGGGTACTTCTGCAGCTGGCTGCACCTCATTTTTCTTTACTTGCTTATTAAAGGACATTTTTTTCATGGCAAATGCATGAAGCCTTTTAGAATCCTTTGGGCTCTCTGAAATGCAAAGAGGAAATGAATCCCTCTTTCTCATGTCCAGACAGTGCAGGCAAACATTGTCAGGTTCTTGCTGTAACAGTAATAGCTAATTCCCACTTTGCATTCAGGGAAGCTACCAGTGCCACTGCAAGAGCACTGAATCTAAATCAGATGAAAAAGTTCATCAGATTGGAATAGCAGAAGGTGAAGGATCTGCAGGGGAAGATGTCTGAGGAGTGGCCAAGCCTGGAAGGGGCTGAGGGCAGACATCATTGTGGTCTTCAGCATCCTCCCAAAGGGGCAGCACAGGGGCAGCTCCAATCTCTGCTCTCTGTAACAGTGACAGGACTCAAAGAAATGGCTGGAGCTGTCATGGGAGGGTGTGATTGGATATTAGGGCAATATCCACTTAGGACAATAACCTCTTAGGAGAATATCAGATAGTTGTGTGCACATCTATCCACCAGAGAGTGGCTGGACACTGAGCAGGCTCCCCAGGGCAGTGGTCACAGCACCAGCCTGGCAGAGCTCAAGGAGGGTTTGGACAATGCTCGCAGGCACAGGGTGCCTGACTCTTAGGGGTGGTCCTGTACAGGGCAGGAGTTGGACTCAAAAATCCTTGTGGGTGCTTTCCAAATCAGGATATTCTACATTTCTATGTAATCTCTGTCTTTTTCTTTTATCTCTTTTCTTCCCACATTGCACCCTGCTGTAATTAAAGACTGGAGTTTTGCCATTGATTTCAGTGAGAGCAGAACCATAATTTAGGTTGCTGCACAGGCCATATATTAAGGACCATGCTTTCATCTTCATGGTTTCAGTTTCTTGCAACTATTTGCTTGGCTAAGTGCTGTTTCTTTCCCTGTCAAATCTTTCTTTGTATTGCTACTCATGTTTAAATTGTTCAGTGAGATGCTCAGTTTAGGAGCTAGCAAAGAATTATTTTTCTGTAAATGTTTGGGATGTGTCTATGTGCTGCAAAAACGAAATCAGGAATAATGTAAACCTGTCAAAGCTTTAAGGCTGGTACCAGTCACGTAGTCGTGGTTGCTTTGGACAGAAGACTTCTTAAAAAGAGTGTTTCTAAGGAACTTCTAAATGATTGGTCTTTCAGAAAAAGAAAAGACACACTTCAAAGGCTTTAGAAATTAAAATTATGCAATTTTATTGGGAACAGAATTGTTCTATTCTGAAAAGCTAGATGAGCTGAAAAGAGGGCTCCCTAAGGATATCAAGTTGTCCAGCGTGGGGGAATGTCAGGGTGGTGAAGAGAGTTTTGGTAGAAAACTGCTGATTGGGGAAATGAAAAAAAGGACAATTTTCTTCTTAATAGAACTGATCAGTGACCTTTCCATTGTTCAACCCATGCATACCAAGACCTAGGAAAAGTGCAGTCGTGCCTTTGGCTTCACTGCATGCTCATGTGGCCACTGCACAGTGCCCAAGGAGCACAATGCCACTGCAGGTTGGAGAGCTGCATCTGCTTTACTGGCTGCCATCCACCCCTGCAGAGAGACATTTCTGTGACCTGAACTACTGGTGTGAAGGAAAAACAAAATATAAGCAAGGTAAGGCAACTTGAAGCATTTTAACCACGCTGAAGAACTGCCCCCATAATGGGGAAATCTCAGCTAGAAAGCGAAAGGGAAAAAAAAAAAAGGCGAAAGAAAGAAAGGAACACAGAGAAGAACACAGAACAAATTAATGGCTTGGGGACAGGGCTGCTCTGCTCCAGGGCCCTTCCCCTGTGCAAGTCCTTTCAACAGAAAGCCTGAGTCAACAATGGGGCCCTGTTGTCACACTGATTGTTCTTTATTGCTTTGAAGCACACAACTGATTGCTGGTCTTGCCTTCATCACGTAAGTGCTCTCTGTGTTTCGAATCCCTCACTATCAGCTGCAGCTGCAACTCATCTCTGCTGCTGGAGTTGGATTTTTCCACTGCCAATTCACGGATGTGTTATAATTGAGTGCACTTCAAGAATCTACGGTAAGAACCATTGATATTTAGAACTTCTCAGAAGTTTTTGTTGCTGTTCTTTTGGATTCCTTTTAAATTCCTGTCCCCTGAGATTTGGTCATGTGGATTCTTTGGGTTTCCACTGAATCCTCCTGCCTAGTACTGGATAAGTGAATTTACTGTGCTCTGCTAAGGAGAGGAGCAGAACACTGTGTTTGGCATTTACTAAGACTCCATCTTCTAGCAACACAAGTTCTTGATATCCTTGATGTTTGCCTCCGAGGAAAACAGACCATTGCCCATTTTGCATTTAATCCCTTGGAACTGTGGCTCTTCATTTGGTTACAGCATTTTAGTTTTGTTGGCTTCATCTCCTCTCTGGATACAATGCATTGTTCCCTGGCACCATCAGGGAATACTGGGGGGCCTGGGAATTTGAAGGGGAGAAAATATCCAACACTCAGTGTTAAGCAGTTGTCTTCCAGTCAAATTGACTGAAACTGAATGGTCCCAAAAGTGACCAGAAGGGCCATTAGGACAAATTCCCAACTGGCATAAACCTGGTCTGGCTCCAGCAGAGCTCCAGGGCTGGCCATGGGCAAGGCTAAAAGGCATTACAGGAGTTCTGTGTGTGGTAGTGTGAGAGAGATAGGGAGAGCTTAGAAAAGTGAGAAACAGAAAGATCCAGAGGGCCTAATGACAGAAACTGATGACTATTTCAAGCAATAAACTTCCTAACATCTAATATTCCTGAAGGATGACAGAGATATATCACCAGGGTTCTTCAATATGCATTTGGAATTTGACTGTCTTTCGTGTTGCACCTTTTTGTTATTCTTACAAGTATTACAAACTACTGCTGCTTAATTTGTTTTCATATGTCAAAATCACTGCAAAAGACACAAAGTAATGGCAAATCTGACTTTTTATAAACAACAGAAGAATATTTTTTGTCTTTCCAACTTCAATTCCAACAATTTTTCATAAACTAAGTTGCTCAGTTTCTAATACTGAGTTAGACATAAAATTCAGATTAGGCTGATGTGCCAGGGTTGATATTCAGGGAGATATACTGATCACAGCTGCCTTTTGAATAGCAAGTTTATCCCCCTTCAAACATGCAGTATCTTTTATTTCTGTCCACAAACAAGTCACTGACATTTCAACTTCACTGTAACATATTATTCTAAAGGATGAAGAAAATACCAGTATTTGCCTTGGAATATTTCTTCTTCAGGCTATAAAAGTTTACTTGGTTTGTAGAATTGTTAATTGTTGATAGAGAGACAGAAGGCGAATTCACAAGAACTTGATCTTCAGTTACTGCAAAATGATCTATGAATAATGATTCAACAATGAATAAAATTCATTGGTAATTGGTTTATGGTTCTATTAACAGCTAAGTTTCCTTTAGAAGTAAGGAAATAAAATGTAAATAATTATGCTATGTATAGCAAGGAACTTTGTAGGAGATGTTCATTAGCAAGAACTCTGGAAAAACTTAGAAGAAAATTAAACTTTATCTGGTACCAAAAGACAATGGTCAGGACCTTCTGACCTCAGCCACAAGGAGCTATTCTTCATGGAAATTAGGCTTCTTTTCTGAAAAAAGCAGTTTTGCAAACATATATTTGGCTTTTTAAATAAACACAAACTTCTACATTTCTTTGCATGAAATTTTACTTTTTTCCCCTAATCTTATGCAGAACAGACTTCTCTGTACCTTTGAAGAAATAAAACATCATGAATGCAAATTTAGAAAAAATACACCAATGAACTGCAAGAGAATTCTTCCCCTCATTTTGAGAAGGAAAAGATGAAGTCTGTATTTTGGTGTTAAGTTTTTGGGGAAATTACAAGTTCTAGTGCCCTGACAGTCTACACAGGAGCAACATGGAAATTCACTTCCTGACTGTATAACTGAATTCCTTCCACAATAAATTAAGCTTCCTGGTAAAGTGGTGGATAATGAGGTTTCACCTCAGTACAGTATCAAAACAGACAGGGCATGTCCTCAGGGGCCACAAGGGAAGGATGCAATGCACTGGCAAATGAAGAAAGTGGAAAGATAAATTATTGAATGCACCTCACTAACGTTAAGATGACAAAATGGTAACTGATAATGGACAGTTCTCAGGCCTGTGTGTGTTTTGAGCTCATCTGCATTTCAGCTACCAGTGTGTTTGCAGCTCAGTAAGCCTTTGAGATGATTCAGGCTGATAGACCTAACCTTATTTCTAAGCAAGAACAAGTTCCATTGAGACAGAATGTGGTTTTCCTTGTCTACACAAATGCTTTGCTCTAAAACAAATATACCAATGGTCGAAGTGAAGGGTGCATTCTAATCTCCTGCACGTTGACAGTTTAAGGCAAGAGGCAAAAAAAAGAGGGAGAACCACTTAATAACTATATGCATCACTAATTTTTTTAGAATAGAGAATGAATCAGACACAAAATCCTAAATATGGCTCAGTGAAAGGTTTCCCCAGATTAATGCAAAAAGCTGGTTTTTGTTTTGCAATAGAAAGCAGGCTAACCTGCTGCCAAAAGCAGTCTGCTTATATAACACACAAAATGAACAAGGGAAGAGTGTCACATGCACTGGGATCCTTATCATGGTCTTCTGAAGAATCATAAAGCTGAAGACAACAGGATTATGCTAATGGAGTGTTGCTGTGGTGGGAGCAATCTGAGTGTCCAGATTAGCTGCATCATGCAGAGTACAAAAACTAAAGAGTTGAGTGAGATGTCCTAAGGCCAGAAATAAGCAAAAATGATGAAAAGCAAATTGGCTGAGGTCTGTTTGTTGCATTCCTATGCTCCAGGGAGTTTGCAGTAACAGTGCCAGTACCATAAATGTGGCTATGGACCTTTATTTTCCTGACCAGCCTGACCTGGGGGCCCTACCCCACCTTTTGCTCACGAGCTCTTGATATCTGTTTGATCTCCATCCTGGCCCTTCTCTGATCTGCACTGTAGGTTTAAGCAGTCCTGTTTCTGTCTCCTGGATGGGTCCTGGCAGTATCTGAAGTGCACCCACCTCAGTCATGTCTCTAGCACTGCCTCCTGGATGAACCAGTCACACCAAAGCTGCAGACCTTTCTCCAGTTCTGCCTTTAACCCATCTCCTGCTGCTCCTCAGAGGGGGAGTTCATGAATAGACCTGCAACTGGGATCCTCAACTTGCCCTCCTGAGACTTTCAGGAGACCTGTTCAGAACCCTGCCCTGCTGCTCAGGTGTACCTGGGCTGGGGTAGGGCCTGCCTGGGCTGGGGTCACTTTTCCCTTGCCCTTTCTCACATCCTTGCTAGTGCTGTGCCTGACACAGATGACACTATTTGAGTAGATGGATTGTTCCAGATCTATCTCATTTAAGCCTATTTGCATGTGAGGGGTGAAAAAAAAAGCATTGTTCTATTGCCTCCTTCCTGATATTATTGCTGATCTCCTCAGGCCCCAGTACATTTAATGGTGACTAAGTACTGCACTTCTGATCTTACCCATTGTGCCTAAGCTCTTCTTTTCCCATAAAAACTCCTCTAAAAATGCCCTTGACTAGCACAAGTAACTTGTTCATCAATATCCACGGGTATTGATGACAGCTGAGAGTTTTGTTCAGACCCAGCCAGATTTCTGCCAGCCCTCAGCTCTGCTGACCAGAGCAGAGTGCAAATGCAAATGTACTGCAGAAGCCACATTTGCATTTCTGTTCAGTTTGATGCTCTTGACTGCAGGACACTGGGAGGAAGGAGGGGAAGCTGATGTCTTGTAGGCAGAGCAATATGGGGCCTGAATACATTTACACACACAGCATTCATAAGTTATATTTTAAGCATTCATTGTCAGACTGTCAGGGATTAATACCATGTAATGGAGGGCAGAGGGAAGTGCTTACTACATGGAAGAGGAAGGTTGCTGCTGACAGCAAACACAGTGATGAGGGGAAATAAATGGGCAAAGACTTGCATGTAGACAGACACGTTACAGAAAACCATGATATTATTAGGGAAGTAATGATGTTGCATACCATACACCTTTCAAGGAAGATCATTACTAAGAATATGTCCTGGCAGTCTGAAATAAGGGAGTGCTAATAGGAGACAGGAGCAGGAGCATAGGGTCATGGCTGTGATTAAATTTGATCAGGTAACATGCTCGGGAGCACAGCTCATGAAATATTTTTCTCTTTGCAGAGGACAATCAGATGTGTGGGTAGGTTTTCAGAGTGAACTGCAACATCAAAATGAACAGCACCACAATGCTGTGCAGTGATGCTGATTTGTGAATTGTGTCATTGTAGATGGCTGACATTTGCACATAATTAGATAGTTTCTGGTTATTTAAATGTGAGAGTAAGGACTGTCGATTGAGTAAAAAAGACTGGTTAAAGATGGAATTTTCCCTGGAAAAGATGGAAGTTTTGTGGAATAGTAGTCAGGGATTGCTGTTTCAATGTGCAGTAGATACAAAGTCACACGAGAGCTGTTATACATAGCACACTTAGTACATCTCCTTCACATGGTGCAGAAGAATTTTATGAGATGCTAATCACTTCCAAGTAAATTTGAACTTAGCAAGTACAAGTCTTTTGGCACACAAGTCTTAAATATTATTTTTCTCTTCTCATCCAAGGCATTCCAATGAAATATTAGTCAAGAAAAAGGATTGGCTCCTGGTAAAAATAGTTTGTCTGAAACTTCAGTTCTCTTCTTTGGTATTCCCAGCTAAATGTGCAGTTAATAAGGACTAAAGATGTTCTGCCTAGAACAGCAATTTCTTTCTTTTCAATGGCCAAAAATGGATTCCTAATAGGAATCACTGCAGGGAAATACACCAGTGTGCTGTCAGGTGCCAACTGCTTCTAGCCCAGAGACTTTCCAAGTCAGAATTAGTTTCCACACATCTAATCCACCTGTCTAATCTAGTATTGTAACCCAGCTTTGTAGCTATGGTAGAGAAAGCCAGACGTCTCCCCAGAATGATTTATCCACTCTGAGTGTGTGTGTCCAGGGCAGATTAGATGAACTGCTCTTGGATTCCACTTCTCCTCCTTTCAAATGTTCTGTTACTTAAGGCTGCATTTTAGTGTCACATTGCATCTTAAAGGGCAACAAATTCATTGAGGATAATAGAAGAATCAAAGGCAGAAATGAATTTGACAACATGAGGAGACACAAAATCCAGTATTAACATACCCACCACAATTTGTCATTTTAATCAAAACATATAATTTTAAAACTACACACATTGCTGGGTTAATTTGGCTCAAGATAGACACATGAAACAAATACCTTTCACATTCTTACAGGCAGGTCAGCTGAACAGCCAAAGTCACCAAGTGAAGTTTACACTGAGCAATAGGATCTGAGTTTTCTATCTCAGACAGTGCTCAGAACATCAGTATTTGCCTCCTTCCATCCTCCAAACTGTACCTTTGATTTTGAGAGCTTGTACATATAAAGCAGGGAAGGGCTGGAAAATAAGCTGTTAACTAACAGTTAACATTCAGCTGTCAGGAAAGCAGTAGCAGAAAAAATATAGTTTTGCATGTTTGTTTGATTAAGCATCTAGTGTACATATAATATGCAAATTCAGTGCAGGCCTTAGGCTCTTGGCAAACTGCTAATGCAGCCCTCAGTATGGTGAGGTTTGGGCTTCCCCACTGCAGATTGCTTCCTTGATAGACCTATAAATATAGAACATCAAGCTGATGACTATGATAGTCTGGAATTGCAGAAGTGTGTATAAATACAGACTGATACCACTCTTCTTTTTCATGACATTGTGTGAGCAGAGGGTGGGAAAATTAAATGTCTTGTGTCTTGCTGGATACTGAGAATCCAGCATTTGAATTCTGTCTCTCACGGGATTGTTCTGGACAGAATATCCACAAATCTGCTGGATAGACACATCATGGGATGGGTAAGCAACTGTGTTGTGGGTTGGGGACAAAGGGTTAATTATAGTGAGCAGTGTGACATCAGACTGTCACACCTGTCACTAGTGGGGCTCTGCTGGGCTCCATCCTTGGCCCTGAGCTCTTCATGAACAACATCTTCATGAATGACCTGGATGCAGGACTAGAAGGGACACTGAGCAAGTTCACAGATGATACAGATGTGGGAGGAGCTGCTGACTGCCTGGAAGGAAGAGAGGCCCTTCAGAAAGACTTCAACAAAGGAGAGAGCCAGGCAATCCCCATCCATGTGAAGTTCAACAAGGGAAAGTGCCTCTTGTGACTCTCGGAGATGGTCTTATGTTTAATGATCATGAGTATTTGCATGAAAAGTGAGTATCCCTTCTGACTTTCAAGAACTGCTGAACTCTCACTCAATAAGACACTCAGTTCTGCTGACTCTACTTCCAGAATGATGGAGAATTCAGAGGACCTCAACAAGAGTAACTGAAGAACTAGAAAACATGACTTAGGGAAGTTTTTACTGAGGCCCTGAAGAAAAGACTTTCAGGACACATAGTACTGATTTTCAAACATAAGAAACATGCAGAGAACTGAAAAGATTAAAGGAACAACATTAGACTTCTGGATAAAGCAGGATGTTTTACTTGTTTACTTTAAATCCACTGATCACTAGAGTGAAGCACTGGTCTGACAGAGTTAAAAGAGTGTGGAAACCCTGTCCTTTGATGCTTTTGAGATGCTTTCCCCTGTCCTTTTCTGCTTGAGCAGCAGCCAGCAGTGCTGGTGGCTGCATCAGGATTAAGCTGGACTCTGGGAAGAGTCTGTAGCTGAGGGCTGTAAATGTTGCTGAAAAGCTGAGGGCTGGATGAGCATGCAGCAGCTGAAACTCAGCTGGTATGCAAATATGCTGTAAGGGAATCATCTCACTCCATAAAAAATGCACAGTCCAGGGCTCAGGGATCATTCCTGCACAGCAATGGGATGCACACCAGGATCAGCCCTTGAGTCAAGACACCTCTCAAGGTTACTCCTTGAAGCTGAGATTTTTTGCTGTAACAGATTCTTGTTCATGGTTAACTTTGAAATCTTAGCCAAGTAATATATAGGATTGATTGTGGACATACAATTCTTTAGACACAAAAACTGGACAAGTCTGGGACTAAGTCTGGATCCAACAAAACCTAAATTCCTTATTAAGAAGGTGTTCAGAAGGCAAGAACATCTTTTCTGAACCTCATGGTTAGTTCAACCTAACTTGATGGCAGGGTCTCCTGACTGTATTGTCTTACCCTGTCCTCTCTGCAGTGAATAATCCAGTGTACCTTGCTATTGTACCTTGCTAAAACACTGTCTCATTTATTATCAAACTTTGTTAAATCACCATTTTATGTCAATAAACTTGTTGCTACTTGTCTTTTGGGAGTGAAGTGCATCACTCCATCCATGCCAACATCCAACAAGGTTTCTGAATGCTTGTTGTTAAATATTGCATTCCTATTACAGCTTGATACTAAGGCACAAACAAATTAATTCCCTTAAATATATAACAATTTTTTCCAAGCAACTAAACTATCCACAGCTTGAAAGACCTATTCTGCATTTTCAGCATGGTGCTAAAACATGCACATTTAAATTTTTTCTTACTCTAGGAGAGACTCTGTGCAAAGTCAAAGAATGAGATCAGCTGGTTTAGATACTCAACCCTCTTAAAAAAAACCCAAAAAAACCCAGCAAAGTCCATAAAAGATGAAAATGTTTTAATGTGAGAATAAAGTAATAAACCAAAAACCATTCACTGTTCTTTTCCATCATGGCTTTTAAATAGCAAGAATTCTGCAGCTATATAAAAACACAGGAAGGGAGGGTCATGAGTCTTCCTTCTTTTATCCCAGTGGAAATCAAGAGCGACCCCACTGACACCTGAGGAATTACAATGATGGAAACTGGTGTATATGAGGGGGGAAGAAAGCCATCCAGAGGAGTATACTTCATTGGTTTCAATAAATTCTCTTCCTTTTTAACACCAGCTGTATAAAAACCTCCAATAAAATTTTATGTGCTAAGTCTGGTGCTGAAATGACCAGACACTTTCCAATAACATAAAACTGCAGTAAGCAATTAGAATATTTCTGCTTAAATACGTTGTTCCAATTTGTTTTGTGTCTCATCCTGGAGTAATTCTCCCACATCTTCCACTATCTCCAGTTTTATCAGCATGATTTTCTCCAAGATACGGAGGAATACTTTATTGAAACTTGCATTTATATCTACATCTTTCTATATATTTTCCCAGATGTTGTATTTCACCTGAAGTTTTTCTATTACCTTTTTAGCAATCATATGCAAAATGCTTGTATTTTATAGTTCTTTATTCCTACTGTGAGAGTATCAAACCATCTCCAGCACAAATAGTATGAAGTCATGGAGACTTACAGATTTAAATACTAGAGTGCACATAAATTAGTATTTCAGTCTTTTATGAGTTGACTTAATTTTTATCTTACTGTTGTATTTTGAAATTGGGTAGCAGCATAGGAAATTTTTACTTTTAAACTCCAGGCTTTCTAAGTAATTTGGCCAGGATTTAGATGGCATTTAAAATTTCTTTAAATATATGTTATTGCTATTAAATCCCCATATTTTCCCCTTCAGTTAATGAATACATACATTTTAGTGAAATTTTGCTAATGTGAAATCTATGGTCACCCATTTCAAGGCTGTCCTATTCCTTCTGCTACAGTGAATAATCCATTAAAAAGGTCAGGACTGACTTTCTTCCTACAACTACCATGGCTATTACAGTGAGCAGAAACAAGTATTAGAAATTTTTCACTATTGATTAGCACAAGCTGCTTGCTCAGGCTCTCGAATGTGAGCCAAGATTTTAAATGCCTGTGACATGCAAACCTGTAACAGCCACTACCAGGTGATGATCCAGCAGAGAGACAAAACATTTCAGTGATGAACTCTACAATCAGTCTCTACAATCATGGTGCAGACACCAGATTAGAGAGTGTGGATGGGGAATAAATTTTCAGTCTGTTGATCAAATTTAGCTAAATTAAAAGTTGTTGAACTGAAACATCATTTAGGTACTTAACCTAACCAAAATTCTTATGTGATATCAAACAAATGGGATTTTTCAGCGTCCTCCATCACATCCACACTCTTAAACAAAGTTTGTTTTCCTCCACATTTTGAAATATAAGTACATGTTGAAATGCAGCCCATCTCTTCAAACTGGAATTGAGAAAAATGTCACATTTGCACTGTCCACAGAGCTTGTTCGCTTTAGTTTGAGCATCCCTGTTTAGTCTTTGCTATGTGGACATTTTGGTGCAGGAGGTTGTAAACCTGATTTTGTGGTTTCCTCCATCCTCTGTGCAGTGCTGTGTCCAGGAAAGAACTGGCTCCTTGTAAAGACTGTGAAGCAGAGGATTTTCATGAATTAGAATGAGGATATTTTAAATGCAGGTACAACACTACTTCTACACCAAAAGGGAACCAATTATCCAAAGTTGGACATGAGATGTCCAAGTTCAAATCTCAGACCTATAAGCTGTGAAATTTGGGGCCCTTTTCCAGCATTAAATCTTCAAGGGAAAGATTTTGCCTCCCTGTCAAACAGGAACTTCCCTTGTTCCAACATGTTTTGCAACACACAGGAACAGGAAACACATTGTAAAAATGCACAGCAACATTCACATGGTCACTGAATTGTATCAGTTGTGCCAAAATCCATGATTTGCATGTATGTATTTGTGTATATATGCATCTACTCTATTTAAGTTTGTAAATATTACATGCACACGTGCAGAGTGTAACTAATAAACATTTTATAGAGGAAACTTGAGGCACAGAGTAGTTAAATTTGCTAGGGAGGTTGCAGGCATCTGTATGAAAAGCATGAGCTGAAGTTAGGAATCCTGCACCTTTACTTGAATCAATGCTGCCTCTGCCAAATAAAGAATTTTATTTCTAGCAAAAATTCACCCAGCTTAACAGCTTAAATTCCACATTCTACTCTTCTTTTGTGCTTGTCATTGTTTTCACTCAAAAAATATCTCCCTATGTGTCTCTCTAGAGCCTAAGTTTTTCAAAAGAAACAGGAATATAAGAGTCTCTGGAAACATCAATTAATGTCATCCTAATTCTCTTTCTAACTGAAAGATGAAGTGCAAATAAAAATTATACTCAATATGTGTAGTGGATTGAACATACTAATTGCAGGGGAGAGTGTGGTTAGACCATCAAAAATGCACACACAGTTAATTTTTTTATAAAACAGACACCAGAGAAGAAGATATTAATAGTTACAACAAACTAGATTTTAAACACCCTGTAACTTCATATTGCAGATGTGTATTTGGTGTCCCTCCAGAGACTTTTGTCTCCCAGAATGCTATGTAGTTCTTGCTGGTTTTACCTGGTGAATTTTTCTCATTATATGTGACTGCCATTTCTTGGCCATTCTTTTTTGTTTGGTTGGTTGGCTCCTCATCATTATTCTCATCTTTTCCTCTCTCTTGGGTGAAACCTTACATGATAATTTTTTCTCTTTTAATGTATCATGAAGATGGCTAGTTTTCATTTTCATGGTTCTGGGTATTTTCACTTAGCACCTAATCAGTAACTAACTTTAACATTGTTATATATGATTTTTTTTTTTTTTTTAAATAATCTTAGTGAAGCAGAAAGATGAAAACCAGGTCAAATTAATTGGTCTGAGGCTGGCTGAGTGATTTCTGTGTCTTTGCATTGTGGCCAGAATAAATCCTCTGTTGCTCAGACTGAATATTTTACAATGACCTTCCTGAGAGCTGCCTCAGGAAGGAAATGAGAGACAAAGAAGTGAATTCTCAGGCAGTAGGAAAGATGTTCTGAGGGTTGTACAATGAGGGTTGTAGCGCTTTGGCTGATCACAACTACTGTAACAGCATTGGAACCTCCACCAACCTGGGACTGGGACGGGCACTGTGCTACACACAGACAGATATATTGATGATTAGCTAAGTATCTCTAATTAAAATGGGAGGAAAACATTCCGCACATAAATATTTCATATAGATATAAAGCTATGATTTGTATGCCATGTATCTTTGTGACAGTGGCATTAATGAGGACATCTTTTAAGGGAAAAAGAAAGCAGCAAGGCTTGTAGTAATTTTTTTTTTTTTTTTTTTTTTTTTAGTAGCATCAAATTCTATTTCTTCTGACTTGCAGTCAAATAGATTTTGTTAGAAATCATTTTCTCTGGGCAAACTCTTAACCCCATCCTGAAGAGGGTGATTACTAATTTCTATTTTTTCTTCTGTTCACGCAAAAGTAGAAGTGGTAGGGAGCTCTCTATAAATAACTCCCTCAAGGAGGCACTTGGAGTTATGGCACTTATGGAAAAGGAATATTCCGTCCAATTTACGCATTTTTCTGAACGGCTTCTCTTGATGACATGTAGCAATTGATACTTGAGAGACAGATGTCCAGAGGACTGTTCAACTGCTTCCCCAAATGAGGACCATAGTTCTAATCCTTGCTGCTTTCAAAAATGTATTTATATATTACAGCAAACATCAAAGGTCATGTTCACATGTGCACTGCCATCAAGAACATTTCCACATTGCAGCTGGTTAATCTGGTGACATCTGCTAGTCATTCTCAGTTTTAATTCTGATTTCTCAAATAGTATGCAAATGTAAGATAAAGCAATCAAAACCAACTGCTACTCATGGGAACCACCAAAAAAATGACATTTTACACTAGTGAAGTTTTTACAAAACAAGTTGCAATACTTCAGTTATCAATTATGTGGCAAAATTTAAAATATTCACAAATATCTATGTTTTATACATACAAGGTGCATGTGCTGCAACATTTTCTAGGCAGAAATGATAGAGCACACATGAGGTGAAAATTGTTAAATGTAGATGAGTGATAAGGATGGACTTAAGTTTAAAAACATGAAAAGACTGTAAACAGCATGAAAATAAATTGGTCAGCCAAGCAGCACCTCTGCAAATGTAATGGATCTTGGTTAAACAGAAGGCAGGTGTGAAGAAACTGTTACTGATCAAAGAAATGACCCTGAATTTATGAGGAAGCAGTGAGAGCATGAATTGATGCAAGGCACTTACACAAAATCATATTTGAGGGAAACTGAAAGATTTCATGGACAATTAACGTCTATGCAGCAGAAGAGGGGAAAACAACTTCATTTAATGTAAACATGATTATGATCCTGATTCTGCATGAAATTCAAGTTCATTCTCATCTGTTTTGGGACAGTTGGAGTGTTTCAAATTCAACACGTTCTTAAGTACAATGCTGAACTGTGGAAATGTGTCATTATGTGTGATGAATACTAACAAGGGTATGTGCTGAGATAAATATAAAAATACATTTAAAATATATATCGGAATTAAGTTTTTAACACTTTGTTACAAAAGGGAGCTAGCTCTGTAGACAATGAGGAAGAATCAGAACATGAAGTTGAATTATGCAAAAAAAACCCAACTAAAGACCAGAATGTTTTACTTATCAATTTATAGCCACATAATGCTGTATGAATTTTGAATGGGTATAAAAATACTATCAGTAATTCTTGTGCCTCTAGGGATATACATGCCATTGGAAATAATTTTGAAGTTTACTTTGATTACTTACATGTTACCAACACTTGTGCTTCACCCTTGTGCCACTTTTGGACTCAATGAGGAAACACTGTGTCTAAAATGTATTTCTGAGCACAATGAAACCTGGATATAAATACTATCAGGATAGAGAGAAGCTGTTGTTTACCTTGGTAGCTTGTCCAAGGATTAAACATATTCACCTTTAATTTGAATATAGTTCCATTTCAATTCTCATTTTAACTAAAAGATACAATGGAAGTAATGTTTTAATAACAAAGGTGATTAATATACCAAAACCATTAACAAGCAAGGCAAATTTACCAAAAGTACTATATTTTTTCACAGTAGGAACTATCGTCAATGGGATTTCTCTTGAAAAATTAATCCTAATTTCAAATATAGTGTAAAGTATCTCCACCTACTTCTGCTCCATTGCTGCTCACTTGTTACTTGAGGAGTCCAGTGCAGCTGCAGAACCATTAAGATTTCTGAAAAAGTAGCTACACTGCTACTGTGTGCACTACTGCTGCATATAAAATGGGAGAGGAATTGGAATTATTTCTAAATACCAGCCAAGAATCTTGGAGCAGGGAAGTGCAAAAGCACATAAATTCCTCCATCCAACAGACTCTAAGCAGGACAGGTTTGGACCTGTGTTCTAAGTCAGAAGAACTACACGGTTCAGAAAATTCTTCTGACAAAAATCTTGCCTTACACTCCCAGCAGAATGTATCATGCAAGAAGGAAGTTTCCAAAGGAACCTCATGCATGCAGAGCACACACCATTATCAGGTGAAATGCAAAGTATCAAAAGATAAATTTCTGAAATAGAAACACCCAAGCTTCCCAATGCTCAGACAATTTCACCAAGTGCACGGCTGTAACAGGCAAGTTAGGCCTGACATTTGTGAGCCACATTAACATGACACTAGACCTGGCACTAAATCTCTTTGCTTAATATGGTGAGAGTTGCAAATACAGAGATTTCAGAGCAGTTTAGTACAGCCAGGTTGTCTCTGCCACATGGTCTTTGGTTAGCACAGGATTAGGAATTTGAATGTCTCTGCTCCCATTGTACAGAGTAAGCTTCCTCAGTGTAGCTCTGATAATCTTTCAGGAAGGAGCTAGCTTTAGGAATTTGGGAAATTGGCTCCAGGCCACAGAAAAAAGCCCAATCTTGGCTAAATTCCACAGCCTGTGAGTAGAAAGAGAAGATATTCCACAATTCTGTTAAGGCTTCTTCTAAGATAACAGCAAATATGCAGGCTTAACCAGACAGACCTTACACAGCTTTGGGCCAGCCTCAGTTAAACTACACCTATTGTAACTACTGACAGACAAAACCCAAGAGGAGACAGAGGAAAACACTTTTGTCTTTCCATGTCTATACTGCTTGATATTTCATCTCTTTGAACTGCCCACAGGAGGTAAAGCCAACAAAAATGGGGACTGTTTGCCTGTGATGCATCAGCTGCCTGCGAGCAAAGTGATTGCCTGGAACATTTTGGCCAGAAATGTTTTCATTGACTGGGGAGGCAGCTGTTGTGTTGTCACTGTGACCCAAAAGTCCCAACAGAAACACTGATGACTAGAAACTGAAGGTGAAAAGGGCTCTGAGAATGCAAACTGTAAGGAATTAACAGATTAACCCCTGAGGGATACCAGGGATATTATTATGATTGTTATTATTATTATTATTTTATTGTTATTGCTTCTGTTCAGTTGAACATAGGAGATAGAATCAAGCCAAATAGTTCTAATTAAAAAAAAGGTGAAGAAACAAACAAACAAAAAAAAAACCAAAAAGAAAGAAACAAAACCCCAAGCCCCAAAACAAACAAAGAAAAAATCTCCACCAAAACCAAACCAAACCAAACTAAACCAAACCAACCAACCAACAAACAAACAAAAAAACAAACCAAACCAAAGAATAAACAGGGTTAAAAAAAGTCAGTACTTGTGGAGTTGGAGTTGTAAGGTGGGCAGAGATATTGCACATCTGATCAGACACCCAAGGATTTTCTCATGGCAGAGGATTCTGGAAGACCCATGGTGAGAGGGTAGGGGTAGGCCGTTTCCAGTAGTTCCCAAAGCATTCCATTAATGCTTGTATGGAGAACATTTTTTTTTTATGCTGGAAGAGGTTACTGGGGAGGTGATCTCTAATGTACAGCTGAAAGGAAAGGAGGAACAGGTTTACTCTGACAAATTCAACTTGCCTCCTTCAGGAGTACCAAAAAATTGAGGGTGTGTTAGCCTGGACCTACAATAGATCTGCTTTTTCCAGTTCTCACCTGAGAAGGAAAAAAGTTAGTTCAAAATCCTGCAACACTTCCACTTTAGCTAATCTTTGATAGGTAATGTTTGGAGAGTCTCTCTTTCTTTTGGGCTGCATTTGTGGTGGCCAAACCAACAATTTCCAGAGTTCCCTCACTCTGATCACAGTGTCTGTTTGGGAGGGCATCCAGAAATCCCAAAAAATGTACAAAATCCATTAATTCTACTTTGGACAAAATTGTAGGGAGAAAAAAAGAATGTATCTGCAGAAATTATAAATAAGAGTGAAAGTGAGATGACACCTGTGTATAAAGTTTTAATAGACCCTTAGGATGCAATAAATCATGTAAAGACAGTGAGGAAATATTTCATATTATTTTCTCACTCTAGAGTCTTCCTTTTCATTCTAGACACTCATCGTTGTGTTCCCCTCTGACCACCTGAAGTCTTTTCTTTCAGCTATATTCTGTCTCTACAATTCAGGGAAAAATATATGCTCTTCCTGAGAGAAATTCAGCCAGTTTGATATCAGCATGAGATTCCTCCTCAGGCCCTGTCACACTCTCTGAGTTTGGTATGTTGCTAATGCTGTTGATCAGGTCCATATATATGTGATTAGAATATCAAAGTCAATATATGGAATTATTTGGATCAAGCTTAAGCCATGAAATTATATAGCTACCTACTTCATATATTTATTTTAGAATGGAATTAATCCACCCTATCAATCCAAATGAACCTGTCTCTGGAAACACTATGAAAAGAACCCAGATTGCTTTTTTTATGAGTTTGCTACCTGACTTGTACATGGAAAACTTGTGTAAAATGAATGATTATATAATATCTATTGGACAGGATTGTGATGAACAAGGAAATGGAAGAATTCTTATCACCAGATGATACTTTATTCTGTTTACTGTAATAATGATACCACAGGGTGTCAATACAATAGTTACAAACTCTGTACAAAGAAAACTCCTGTGAGAACATTTATAATGAATTTGGGATGATACTCAGATAAACAGAGAATAAAAAACCCCCCTATATTCATTAATGAATATGGTTCTAGTTTTAAGTATAGTGCACTTCACTATAAAGCACGGTTTAAAATAATTACATTACATGCAGTACATCCCAGTGAGCAGGGACTCTGGTTCAAACAAAATTAAATGAGGCTTCTTTTTTTAATATTATGAACAAATGTTATGAGCCTTGGGCACATCATTTTCATCAGCCATCAGTTAAGGGTTCTGATAAATATTTCCTTCATAAGCTACAGCAAGGTCTGTTAAATTTTTATATAAATAGTAAGTGCCAGTGAATCAATATAGGCCAGTTGTGCTGCTGATTTCAATGAAATGCTACTCTTTCCTTTGTTAGGGATATAAAAATTCTAAATATATTTGATTAAAGCAAGGACAATTTAGAAAGTTTTAAAAACAGCAGAAGCAGTAAGGAAGGAAGGAAGTTGTCTGACAGATGTAGAAACTTGTAACACTGTCACATAAAGCCATAATTAAATTTTGCACTTCAGCATGGTCCCACAGGCTACACTGACTGCAGTCACACCTGTGGGGAATTCCAATTAAATACAAACATGGTCAGGGGTGAAACTCTAAGAAATGTCAATCCATAATTCACAACACGCAGAGCAGAATCCCCCCCCCTGTTGCACTTCCCTTGCTAAATTAGCAACTGATTTAACTCAGCAACAATGTGTAACTCAGTCCTGCATCAACATCCAGATTTGCATTCCTTCATTCAGCCATGCTTCTGGATATTGCCATGACAACAATGTGGCATTCTGCCTTCAGAGGATTTGACAAGGGCATGACTTCTGTGGCACAACTGAGAATACCTGGCTGTGCTGTAATAAGGGGTCCTGCAGGTAAATGATATTCCATTCCCTTCCAACACAAATCGGTCTTTGATTCTATGAATACTTTTCTGATAAAGAGAATTTCATTGTGCTTTTTGCCCAAAGGAAAAAAAATTCTGAACTCATTCTGTATTAACTGAAGTGATCTGGTGATTTGCTGATCTCAGGAAATAATCTTGAGACAAATTATTTGTATTAGAAGTGTTCTCCAGCTGTAATGGAAAAATGGGCAAGGTTCAAACCTGTTTTCCTCTAAAAGATATGCTCAGAGCTGTGTGTAGGCTGTCTGTGGAACTTTGCATTTCATGCTTGAGTTCTGGTCTCCTGATCCTGGTGTACCTGGCTGGGTACATGCTAATTTCCTTGGGAAACCGGCTAGTTTTCTTCAAGATTAAACCTAGACACAGCAGACAAAATGGCTTTCTCTACATTCTGTCCTAAGAAGATTATGGATAGTGACTGTAACATGTTTCCAAAATCTACTCAGCCACATTTATGCCTAGAATGTCCCTGTGCCCTCAAGCTCCACAGCAGCTCTGATGTCACACAGAAAAGATCTTCTCTGCTCAACTGCAACACACATTCTGTATTACCTTGGGCACTTTGAATCAAATTTTCTCATGGCACCTTTAGGTCCATGGGGCACCACAGGAGCCCACAGGAAATTGAGCCAATGTAGGGCTTGGGCAGATGGAAAGAGTCACTCGCTCATCTATAGAGGCTGACACTCCTCAGCACAGAACCGAATATATGACATTTATGACTTCTCTTACATTCATTGATCAGTACAACTCTGAAGTTGTGTTACATCTGTAATTTTTCCGGGACATTCACAAAGATGGTCACAGAAACACCTGATATCCCATAAAGCCATTTGCTTTATTCTCTCCCTCTCTTGTTCTTCCTGCATCATTAACATCTTAGCCCACTCCACTGTTGGTCACTGTTTCCATCAGGTACACTTTCACTAACATTTTAGCAAAAATTAAACATATGGGTCAAAAGTCCAGCCAGGTCTAAGGCAACAACAAGCAAAATAAAGTCACCACTTTCAATAAATCAATAAATTCACCAAAGCAAACAGGCCTTCGAAGGTAACCTAAATGCAACTTTCTTGCATCTTCACATTTTCTAGCATGTGACTTCACAGTCATCTGAGCTGCATAGGACTACAAATATAATGATAAAACATGTGCATATGAACATGGCAAGAGGATCCTCATCCATCTTTCCAGTCACACAAGGAAATCAGAATTGCCAAGCCTGAGCTGTCCTTGGAAAAGGTGTTTACTGTTTTCAATCACCTTATTTTTCACATTTCTTTCTTGACTGTTTGAGCAAAGTGAGTGCAACATTGATATTTTATTCTCTGACTGCTTTTTTCTTCATAGGGGAGGGAGAACTTTCTCCCAGTCACACTGCCCAGCTCTTGCAGCACCCCACTGTCTTGTGCATGTTCAGCTTCTCTTGTCAACCGTCAATCTCTTCTCTCACTGCTGCTGCCTCTTTTCTTTTCCAAATCCTGTTGGTATGCAGAGATCTCTTGGAGTAGGCATTTCCAAGAAGAACTAAGCAAAAAAAGGCATTTAATTTCTGTGTTTTTTCACATTCTGAATCACAATATTGTCTCTCCCACCCATATTTTCCCTAAACTGCTACTCCCCATGAGCCACCACTGTGATTCTTCATCTCAACAACCTGCTGGCTAGGAAACACAGCTGTGCAAGAGAGACAGCACATATTCATGAGTGAAAGCAGAAGAGGGACTCTCCCTGGACAGTCCATATTCCTATTCTTGTCCTGCTCCAGCTGGTAGAGCCGCCTGAGGACACTTCCAAAGAATGAAATTAAAACTTCTGTTGTATGCCCACTATTGGACAGACTAAGCTAGATTCTGATATATAAGGTGATATTACAGCAGCTGCCCCATAGCAGCAGAAGAAAGTACCTGTACTGTGCTGAAATCTGAATTTATCTTTCATGCACATGAAGGAGGGAGCCATTGTCTTCCTAAGAAGTGGAAATTCTGGCACAGTGGAGAACAGGATATTAACTGTATAACATTACAGACACTCCTTGAATATGAGAAGGGGGAAGAGGAAGATGAAGAAATCTAGAGAATAAGACAATATCCAAGACAGAAAATGATGAGAGAAGACCCAGCAGTGCACACAAAACCAGGCAGTCAGAAAGCAGAGAAATGTGAGGCTAAAGACAAAACAGATCAAGGGCTCTAACAATATCACACTGTTCCAAACAGGGGAAAACACTGACTCACAAAAACCATTTAGTGAAAGAAAACAGCAAGGTAATAAGAAAGCATCCACCACAAGGCAAAATATAAGTCAGTTTATCGATCCAAAGTAGGTTTTGGACTCTGATTTGGTGATTTTCATAGATGTCACTATGTCACACAGTCATTTAAAGAAACAGTAGGTGGGAGTTGCATAGCAGAGAGAAAAAGGAATGTGTTTTCCTCTTGCTGCCTTAAGCTGAGTATAAAGATAACAATGTATGGATACAGAAAAAGCTATATGATTCTGTTTTCTTCAACTTTCATGAGTTTGCAGTGATCTGGGCTGCTCTGGCTGTGCCACTGTTACCTCACAAACTCAGCTCCAAGGCTGCTGGTGTTCTGAGTAAGGAGGCACCTGTTCCTCACATCAGCTGCTTTGCTATTTCCTAACATGCTGCCTCTCTTTAATGCAAAAGAATGGGGTGTGTGTGTGTGTGTGTGTGTGACTCTCAGCAATAAGTGCATCCCACCTGAGGTAGAGGGGACTTTCTCTATCTGAATACTGGAAGTTGCTTTAAAGACTAAAACTCTCGTAGAGAGTCCCTTACAGGGGACTGTACATTGCTGAAGAGCAACTGCACATAATTTCTGACTCCTGAACATTGATTATAACATGGTTCTACAGATTATTAATATGCCATTTTCATAATTGATAAAAATATTCCTCTGTAGATGCAAAGTTATAATTATAAAACCTTTGGTTTTGTTGAGCAGAAGAAATACATTTCGGCTGATTTTATATGTGTGCTCTGTAGACCATAATAATTCCATTACCATGTAGTAAATTTTGCTCTTTCATTCAATTATTCATAGTTAAGCTGGCATCAGAGACCATCCTTCATTCAGAGACCAAGAGGAAAAAGATGATTTTTATAAGTGCCATTTATGAACACAAATTCCTTCCTTCTAATCAACCTGGTAATTAAACTCTTAAGAAAAAGTGCTACCAAAAACAGGAAAAGAAACCAAAGTATCCTGTTGAAGTCCTTTTCTTGTCAGAAAGCTTCTTTTCACTCGAGTTTCCTAAGTAAAGCTGCCTTCCTCTAATACCACTTACAGTTTTAAATGGCTGTTTCTAAAGTGTCCTTATTTTCTGTCTCATTTCCTGTCCTTAAAACCTGATGCTACTCACACCAATGAAAAATATAGAGCTTTCTGAAAAAGGCTGTAATTAAAATCCTTCCCAGAAAGACGAGGTGCATGTATTTATTAATTTGCACTTGCATTACAGAAGTGTTTGAAGGACTCTCTTTGATGAGTAAGGCACAAACACATCTTGAAATATTGTCCTGCTCTAATGTTTTTGTAATATGGAAAGGAAAGGAAAGAAAAGGAAGAAGGATTTGACTTATGTGAGGATTACTATTTCCATTTGCTAGTGGGCACTGATGCACAGACAAGTAAGTGTCATCCTGAGAGTCACAAGAAGTGTGCCAGAACTAGAAATGTACCAGGTCTCCTGGGCTTCACCCATGAACCAATTTTCACCTTCCCATGTACTTTCAACCTTCACTATCTTCCAAGGGGTTTACACTCTGAAGTTCTCAATCATATTCTAAACTCCTAGAATAGAATATCTTATGGCTAAAATAAAGTTAGAAAAGTAACCTTATCAAGCTGACAGGCCATCCATCAGAATTTACTATACAAATAAAACTAAATCCCATAAACAAATGACTGGTTTAATCAAATCATTAGGGTCCTGCATTCAACCAGACACTCAGTGTTTGCCTTATACTCCTTGTTCCACAGTGCTGTGCTGCTCTCATCAATACAAATATTGGGTATTTGCTGCACAGGCATAGGGGCCCAAGATAAACACAGAATATGTTACTGAAATTCTCCTGTGTGAGGGTGGTGAGTCCCAGGCACAGGGTGCCCAGAGAAACTGTGGCTTCCCCATTCCTGGGAGTGTCCAAAGCCAGGCTGGACTGGGCTTTGAGTTAACCTGGTCAAGTGGAACTGTTCCTGCCTGTGGCAAAGGATTGGAATGAGAGGATCTTCAAGGTCTCTTCCAGGCCAAACCACTCCATGACTCTATTATTCTATGATTGTAATTTCTTGAATATTATTTGTTCTAGTTAAATAGTCTCATATCTACATGAACAAATAGTGATAATAGCACTTCCTGGCTCAAATAAATTAACTCCCAGTTTTATAAAGGTCACAGGTAAAAGGACACAAACATTTCTCAAAGATTCCTGACACGGAGTGTGACAGGAGAACCCAAGCCTACCATACACTGCTTTTTCACCTATCCACTATAGTCTCTGCATTTCATTTAAAATCCCCTTCATTTGAATCTGTTAATGGACAGGCAAAGTCTGTTTAGTTGTTTGAGGTTTTTTTTTTCAAAGTGGTTTTATGGCTATCAGAATTGATTTTATGTGTGCGACCTGCTGGACTGTTCCTCACATAGAACAGGACATTTCTGATGCCATTTTTGCATTGCCCTTGTGAGGTGGTGCTTCATTTATTTCAGATCTCAGCATTTATCATTAAGCAATCTTCTTTATCAGCAGGGAGACAATATTTTAATGTAAACACTCGGGTAGTTCACAGCCAGCCAGGTTCAGAGAAACCAAAAGAATTATGAAATTGTAGTCTAATTTACATAGTTTCAATCTCAGGTTGTGATCCAAATTTATCTCATAAACAAGAGTTTAGAGATTTCCTATTCCAATTTATCATGTTTCTGAAGAATATTTTTTAAATTAAAGCTTTTAGAGGTAATTCTCATCACACATTTGCTCAATATTAGATTTCTTTTAATTTAAGGTTTTTTTACTTGTTTGGAAAAATCTAATTCTTGCATCAAGTCAAATTTTCTTGGTCTGACAGTGAGATTTTGGTCAGGGGTAAACAACATTATAAAAATGGAATATTACTGTTTGTGCTAAATGCTTAAGACCTTAAAGTGGCATCATCAACTGGTTCACTACCAGAATTCATCAGCTTCTCACACATCATTAAACAAGCAAGAGGAAGACCAACCTTTTCTATCACAACCTTTGAAGCTTAAAAATTATATCTAAACCGTTAAATTCACTCTGGGAGTTTTCATACAAGGGATTTGATATCTTTCACTGAATTTAAAGCTGGAAAAGACTATTAGGTAATGGTTGCAGTTTTCTGTATAATACAGATGAAATATTTGTATCTGACAACCTTTGCAAAGGTCCTAATAACTTGTATTTATCTACCTTTTTGTAAAACTTCATGACAGGAGTACAGACACGTGAACTGTAAAAGGAGATGCAAAGTAGCTCTCAGCACTGAAATTTCAGGAGTCTTCATAACTGAGCACTTCATCATAATAATTATTTGCAATATACTGGGTTAAAGAATGAACAAAACCAGATGTTCTGAATGAACAGAAGAAGAGCAGGGAAATACAATATCAGGAAGCAAAACCAATATAAGAACTAGAAGATCATAAGACATAAAGGTGAGAGAGTAAGGAAGTTAAATTTATGAAGTCTGGGAGAGTAAAATCTGGGGGACAACATGGTCTTAATTTATAAATATCATCAAGGTGAGATTAGAAATAAAAGGAGGACATTATTCAGTTTTGAACTATGCAGGCTGGCCTATCCCTGAGAGGGAAGTTTAGATGAAAGTTTTTAGCTGTAGGAGGAGATGAAACAGCAAGCAGAAAATGTGACAGTCCAGGATCTGACCCTGAAATGGGATGCTCACAGAAACAGATACGTTTCATCCAACAAATCTCCTGCTACTTCAGGAGCTTGAGCTGCCACTGATTTCTCATGATCTGCTCTCAGGCAGCTTTCAAGTTTCTGACATGTTAGTACACTGAGCTGCTGGTTTGAAAGTGGTCGTAGGTTATACAGGGAGGGGAAGATATTTGATGGTCTGAGGAATGCTTATCTCTTTAAGGTATCATGGGGAAGTTAGAAGAAATATGTTTATAGCTCTTTCTGGAGGTGTTACAGAGATAGATACCAACTTCTGTGGATGATACAAGTGCTCTTTTCCATAGCAACTTCCAAATATCACATCTATCCTTATTCTTGATTCAAATGCTTCATAGAACAGACACTTCATTTTCCTTCCTATGCTTCACATCTTTCTTTACTTGAATACTTCCTTAAAAAGACTCCTACTTTATTCATATAGCTTCAGACACCTTCTTTTCCTGCTATTCCTGTTCCTTCTGTGACCCTGCCTTCAATCTAATCCTTGATCGTGACCACAATCTTGCAAGAACATCTGAAGTTACCTTCACAAATTAAGAGCATTCTAAAGAAGGAACTTCCAAAGCCTTCTTCCCCCCCTCCTTCACCTCTTACAGCACTATTTAAAGTATTAGATAAGGTTTATCTCACCTTAGAAATAGCTCTTCCCAAAGATGTGTCAGTCCTCTGCCAGCTCATGTAGGACCATGAAGTGAAAATGTAGCACATCTTAGTGCTAAAGTTGAATGACAAAAAACACTGAGGGCTGGAGGGTGGGCTTGTTTAATGAACTTGGCAGATATTTATGGCACTTCTCAGCCACTGTAAACCCACCTGCATGGTGCTTGTAGCCCTCACTTCTCAATATTTGAAGGCAAATTGGTATAAGCTTTTCTTACACTGTGGGGGAAGAAACAAATTTCAGACCTGCAACATCATCAAAAAAACAATTCGTAACAACCTTTGTCTTGCTTCTTTTCATGACTGTCCTGAGACAAAATAGAAGAGAACATCCCTCTTTTGAAGGAAGTAAAACTGAATTCAGTTCTCTGAATACTAGATTTTACCTACACCCAATGAAGACAAACCATTTTTATAGAAAAGGGGACCTGATCCTTTGGCTAATGTAGTCAATTTAAGTATCTTATTATAATTCAGAAGACCAACACTGGCAATAAATATAGGGGTGTGTGTGTGTGTGTGTGTGTGTATATATATATATATATATATATATATATATGTATATGTATAACACCCAGTAAAAATTAGAGCTATATTCTTTTATGGATAATAGAATCAAGTCTGCTGGCCTGCCACATACATTGGAAATATGGAGAGATTCCCAAGAAGATCAGAATCATGTTTACAGAATTAAGAGCTTGGTAAATATTTGTAGCACAGGAAATCTGACTCTAACACATGAGAGCTGATCATTGTGGGGGGAATAGCAGGCACATGGTCTTCAACTGTAGGAGACACCTGGAAAAAAAAAAAAAAAGAACTAATCTGTTTTCCTTCATCATTATGGATCTAACAAGCAGTAAGAAGCTTATATTTCTGAAACAGAGACTTCAGTTAGGCCTCAGGAAAAAGCTTTCTGAAGATAAGTAAAGTACTGGCATAGATTTACTGAGGAGATTATGCATCATAGAATCATTTGCATCTTTCAAGAACAGTTTAGACAAACTCCAGTTAAGAATGCTTTAGATAGAGTCAGTCTTGCCCTGAGGAAAGGAAAACTTTTGGGGTTTGATTCTGCCAAGAAGCTGAAGGATGGACCAGAAAGCCTCTTGCAATCCTTTTTAAGGCATTTCCTTAATGACAAGGCTTAATGAATGAAAGTTGTAGCTAATTTCATGTAGGTGATGGATAAAATATGTATTTTTATGAATACAGATTTTTTTATGAAATAAAATTTCATGAAATAAAATTTTATGAAATTTTATGAAATAAAATAAATATTTATTTATGAAATAATGAAAAAATTATGATAAGTGATATGCTTGATTCTCCATTCATTCAAACAATTTTTAAAATGACTGAATACAGAAATATAAAATTACCAAGACAAAAGAGTTATTCCAGGAGAAGCCCTATGGCCTATTTTATGCAGTATGTCATAATGGCTCTAACTGGTTTAACAATCTATTAATTTCATTAATTAATTTAATTTGTTTGCTTTTTCCATTGGCCATGTTCATTTATCAAACTGCTTCCTGATTCTTGGTCCCTTGACAGCATGTAAAAGTCTTAAAAGTTTTTTTAAAGAGGTAACAGTTTATCCCAAATAACTTTTCAAGTTGTTAATTCTCCCACACTTAGTGGTTTGCTCACTATGGGTAGGGGAAACAATCCCCTTCAGGACAAAAAACCCTCACTAATGTGTTGGAGGCAAACATCTTTATAATAGTTAATGATGATGTGATTAACGGAAATACAGATGAAACCATTCTCCACCTCAATGGAAACATCCTTAATTAAGACAGATTTAAGTACTAGGCATTAGATTGCTAATAGTGGCAGGAACAATGAAAGTACTCAGAGCAGTTTCCCTCCTCCTTTCATGCAGCTTTTGACCCTATTTAAAGAATTCCCTGATTTATTCCCTGGTTTGCAGTTCTGGGCCTACATGCCCCAGCTAAACAAGAAACCATACATTAGACAAAGAGCTGTATTCATCCTCATCTGCCACTTCCTTCCCTATGGGACAGACCAAGGGCCAATCTGCCCTGATTAGTGCAAGTGCAGTTTAAGGGCAGCTGGTCCACACAAAAATAGAAGAAAAATAAAGTTCAGTCCCAAAGTAAGTCAAACATCAAAACTACCTAGATTTATGAAACTGCTCCAGCATTCACTGAACTAAAAAGTGAATTCCCCCTAATTTTACATGGACATGGTGCCTTCCAAGAAAAAAAAATGAGATTAAGTGAATTGATATTTTCATTTAAAATCTTTGCATAGGTGTACAAAAATTAGACTAAATGTTCAGGTTCCTGAGACCTATTTCAGTGGACATTATCTCAAAGTTTTATTTCATTCCTCTAAGACTTCTTACATGACTGTCTTATTTCTCTTGGAGAAAAAAAATCCCACTTTTTCCTCCTGCCTGCAATCTGTAAAGGACAGTAAGTCAGTAATGGTGAAAATTAAAAGGGATAAAAATGACCTCAGAGAGAATGGCTGTGCACCTATTCATGCAGTTGTCACACACCAAGGCATCCATATGGGGGCCAAAACAAGAGTAAGAAATTCATCATGCCCATCTCTTCTCTTCTTCCAGGTATTTCAGACAGTCCAGACCTGCTCTGCTGCTTAATATTCACCCTACGTGAGGTAAATTATGCCAGCAGAAAGATATTTCCTCTGCACTTGAGCAACACTTCTAGTCAGATCTCGGCATTACTTTTTGGGGCTGATTTAATGCAAGATACAAACAAGAGCAATGATTTTATTATTATCAGACATTTCAGTCCCATCTGCAGTGGCTGTTAAAGGAGTGTCTCACAGACAATGGGAAAAAGGGGTAAAAGAGCTCACTGTCAATTTGGATACTGACTATTCATATCACCAGTTCTACCCAAAGCAAGATGAATATTTGAAGTGCTTGCAAACACAAATGATGTTGAACAGGGTAAGTGCATCTCCATTTATTATGCAGGGAGCTTAAGAAGGCAGAATATATTTATTGTTAATAGAGTATTCACCTCAAGCTATACCAAGATGGCTTTTGTTTTGATAAAACTTGTCCTCGAGGAGCCAAACACAAACTTCTGAGCTTTTGCAAGGAGTGATATCCATAATATGGTTAACTCAGTAGCTGAGTTGCCAGCTGAAGGTGATTATACATCTTTACAGGAGGAGTGAAACTAAAAAATCTGAGAACAGAAATTTTCTACCTTCACTTTTTAACTGTAAAAAAGATCCACAGAGGTGTACGGCATCATGGAGTGGCACACAGTGACCCTTTTCACCCTTCCTGAAGAAGAAAATGATCTTAAATTAAAAATAAATTTCATCACAGGAAATCAAAACAAATATACCCATAACAGCATTAAAGGTTTTACTCCATCTTTCAATTTATGTCTTGAAAGAAAGTGAAAAGGCTAAAATATGAGCTAAAAAATTGCTAAGTCCAAACCAGACAATTGAAAGCTGAAGTCTGAAAGGATCATGAATCTAGAGTGATGAGGATTCATGTTTTTGGATCTGGACCTGAATCTTGACTTGCAGGAACAGAATCAGATAAGTCTGTTTAGGTCATTCATTTATATATATATATATATATATATATATATATATACACACACACACACATCTATTTCTTTTTGTTTCTCTTCTCACATGATTAAACCCATAACATGGCATCACATTCAGCAGGTAGACTTGATGGGAGAAGAAGATAAAAGGCAAACAATTACCATTAGTCTAACTGAATAACACAAACTCATTAACAGGGCTAAAAACAGAAATACAAATTGTTTGTCACATCCCAGTGGTTTCACGGAATTCTAAAGGATAAATCAAGGACATAAGAATCAAAGCATCAGTGATTCTGCTGGAATATGCTTGAAGCTATTTAATAGCGCTTGCAAAATGGGTTGAGGAGAAGGAACAGTCATTCTGAAGCAAAGTGAAGGGATGAACAAACAAAATCACCACCTAGAAAAGCCTTAAATAGCCTTTATTACTGCCACAGCAGCAATAGTGCTATTAAATAAATACAGTCTTCTGTGGATATTCATATTTAAAATAGTCAATACCCAGTACTTTTTAGCCTGCTCCATATCTCTTTATTGCCTTTCTAGTATGAGAGACAAAAAGCATTAAAAACAGACTCATATTTGGATGACCAATTTCAGATAGTTATGAGCAAAGCAAATGAGAGGGCCATGACCAGGGAGCAACTCTGCAGAAAAGGAGAGAATAAAATGTTGCTCTCTATTGTCTCTTTATCAGTCCTTTTAAACAGATGATAAATTTAAGTTCTTTTTGGGATTACAAAATAAAGCCCTTAAGTAAAGTGTCATATTACACAATTGGACATTTAACATTTGTATGCAGAGGAACAATGTAGGGAAAAAACCCCCAAAACCCAAATACAAATAAATGCATTTTGGAAAATTGTAAGTAATACAGAATAGTCTGGATGGTGCAATATGTTTTTGAGTTTTCAGAGAGGACAGTGTGAGGGTAGTGGCAAGAATAGGTGGTTTCAGAACAGATGTTACAGTTCAATCCAGCTCCATCTGAACTTCACATGCTTCAGTGGGCAGAAACAAAAATGCTTTAGGACAAGATTGTGCAAACCACCATGCTGTTTTCAGATATACCACTTATGTCATTAATATTTTGCTAAGCTCACTGATAGTTCTGGGTTCTGGACTGAGTGGAGAATCACTAGGATGCCTTCTGAGGTCCTGAGGGCAGCAGTCCCAAAAGAGATGGACATTAATCCAAGTGAAATGGACTACAAAATACAGAATTAAATGACAGCTGTTCACCTTTCATTTGAGTGCTTCTATAGACAAAAGTTTCCAACTGGTGTTTAATTTCACCTGACAAATTGTTCACACAGCTTCTCCTCAGTATAGAAGAGAGAGCAAGTGAGCTAATAGCCAACAAAACTCCTCCAAACACTGACTGGAACATACCCTAGCTGGTAAATTAGAAAGAATACTGTACAAAACCACCATTTTTTCTAGAAATAGATCATAACCTAAACTAATTTTTCTTCTAAAAAAGGGGCAATTTACAATGAGAGATTATTCTCTGGGTTATATGTACTCACATTTTACTAGCTCAGAGTATAGGGACAACAGTGTTGACATGTAAAAAGATAAATCCAAGTTAAGAAATCACATCTTTGCCTGCATCTGTTTTGCTTGAAATCCCAAATGCTTAAGAAGGGCAGTAAAAAGAAGAGGAAAGTTGCTCTTGTAGGCTCAATTCTTAGCTGTAACCCTCTTAGATACATTTTTTAATAATAATAATAATTTTTTAAAATCTAAAGTGAAATGATCTATTAAGGTGATGCTGCTGAAAGTCAATGTTTTCCTGTAATTAGTTGAAACTGTTGAAACAGTATTAACAGTCTGTTCAGAGAGATTCAAGTTCTCAAGTGGTTTAGGAGTGTCTTTAAGGTCCCTTGGAGTCAATTGGAATGGACTTTTTGTTGTTCTCGCTCTCCAGTTTGCCGCCTTCTTCTTAACAGGGATTTTGAAAAGGCCTCCATTACCAAGGGAGAGACATGTGGGAGTGAAGAATTCCGACAAATGAGTTCTTGATTTCTCTTAGATTTCTATTTGTTAATATTGTATTAATTATACTTCTTGTTTTAGAAAAAAAAATAATAGTGATGTGTCTACAAAAATGCTGTGAAGATTTTTTTCTCTCCTTCTGTCTTATTTGTTCCATTATTTATAGTTCTGCTGCTCAGAGCAGAAACCCAGCATTAAAGCCTGAATTTAATCTTCAGTCTGTACTGACCAGATGGATTTAAATAAGGAAAAAAAAACAACCAACCAACTAACCAAAAAACTCCCGACTTATTTTCTATGAAAAAAAGCTTTATTTACCTCATCTCAAACACTGAACCTCCAAACCAGGATGCAGTTTTTGACAGCAGTAAGTAAGAATTATGAGAAGGAAGAAAGTTATGTAAAGACAGAGAGAGAGAAATAAATGATTTCTGTAAGAGTCTGAGTATAAAAACTTCAGGTTGAAGGAGTGTATAAGAAACAGAAAAAGATAATAAATAAGAAAAAAACTTGAATTCACCCTGTGCCTGACAATAGAGCTCCTTTCTACAAAGTGTGTGCCTACACTGAGATATCTTCTCAGAAGTAAATCCTTAAAGGAGGTAAGACATTTCTTAACCCTGCTGAATTTAAGGCAAGGAGATCAGGAAAGGTGACAGAGTTGATGTTAGCTAACTAGCTGAGATAATAAACAACAATGCCTGGTCTCCTCCAGGAAAGGAGCATTTGGATGTAAAGAAAATTTTAACCTATTTTGCAGAGAAAAGGTTTAAAATTAAGTCCAATTTTACTGCCAACTAAAAAAGTGCAGCAGATTATGAAAGGCAGGATCTTCTCCAAATTCAAAGCACACATAAATACTTCTCCATGGGGAAAGAAAAGTTTAATAAGGAGTACCCTGTTATCTACATTACATACAAAAGGAAGAACAGCTCACTCATTAACTGTGGAAGAATAAGTCACAATACATGCAATACTTAATGTGTCTAACACTCAGTCTGGAAAAGACATTTTTACCACCTCATCACAGATTTTCTGCAAGGAAGTACAGTGACACATTTACTTGTACAGGCAATATCCTGGGCAACAAAGAAAACAAACAGCAGACAGGATAAAACAGAACTAAGTTCAGATCTGAAAAATGTGGTTACAATAAAGAATACTGTGCTTGAAACATATTAATCTGAATGACTCCTTTACAGGATTCTAGAAAGAAAATATTGGAGAACTGTACAAAGTCAGTAACATTTAATTAAAAGATTCATTGTTTATTTTCTATTGTGTAGACATATTTAAAGACCTCACATGTAATAGTCACTAGGTAAGGATGAATATTATGTGAGATATCCAACTACATGATGGAGGTTGTGGAGTCTCCCTCCTTCAAGATGTTCATTGAGGGCAGGCAGGTTCCTCTGCAATAAACTTTGTAACTTCCGTGGTTTTCAAGATCTTGAACAAGTAATGTTGAAACAAGCAATGAACACTTGTGCTGTACAATGTAATTTTTACTTCTCAATCCCTTTTATCTGTGCAATGCTTGCCAATTGAGGAATAGTGCACAGGGGAGGTACTTGGCAGCATTGCCAATTCAAAATCATGGTTGTCTTCTGAGATTTGCTGTTTTAACACTGAGGACTGAGCACGTTTTCATTCTACCAATGACAAATCAGCCTTTTTAGAAAAATCTGAGTTATGGAAGAAGGTCACTGAGAAGGTTTAAGCCACAAAACAAAGCCATCAAGGCTAACAGACAAGGTAGAGAATGAAAAAATAATAAATTTAAATATCAAAAAAATCCCCAGACCAACCCGTCTCACCATCCCCTCCCCCTAAAAAATAGAGATACATCTTGAAAGAAGAAAATGGGTAAAACATGGCTTAAAGCTGAAGAAAAGTAGTAGAAGCGAGAACGGATTTTGGAACTGTAAGGATTTAGAAAATGCAAAAGAGCCTTGTTTGATGCTTTAAGTTAGAAAAGGCAAATCTTGCAGTGGTCCCTAACACAGCATTTGCTTCTACCATAAACCTGATCTTTGCCTGAAGCAGAGGCCAGATTGTAAAAGCCAGGGGAAAAAAAAGGAAGGAAAAGATGGAGGAATTAAGGCCCCACATTTCAGAGCATTTCAAAGCAGTGCTGATCATCTCCTTGCCACAAAATGCTTCTGTTAGCACCCTCTACTTCTGTCATAGAAACCATGCCACAGCCCAAACAACCGTGTAATGCACACTTTTTCATTTATTCATATTTATTTTATAATTTCATGTAATTAATTTAGATTCCATCAGAGAATAGCCTTTTCTTATATATAAGAACCTTTAATTGATATGGAGCAGAATCCAAACTGCATGAGACCTGCTGAGATAGTAGTAATTCATTTAGCAAACTTCTCTAATCTATTCATTATTTATTAACTGTTCAGAAACTCCTTATAAAATATTATCAAGATTTAGGTAAAATAAGCACTTCCTTAGGACAGCAATGCAAACACAGGACTTCTTGTGCAGCAAATTCAGATCCTTAAAAAAACCCAAAACACTATGAAAAATTGAATGTGTGGCATGGAAGCAGCTACTGGAGCAGAGCAGGATGTGGTGAAGCAATGCAAAATCAGAAGGATTCATTAGAATGCTGGGATCTACAGGCCTTATCTTGTAAAACTGTGCCCTATTTCCTTCTCAATCTTCCATCTGTCCTTTCAATACCCTTCTTCCTTCCTCAAAGAAATGAGCAAATGCAGCTACTCTGCTGGAGATCTGGAGGATGCTTGCATTGGTTTTGATAATTTTGCTGTTCAAAGAATCACAGAATGGTTTGGGTTGGAAGGGAACTCTAAGTCCATCTTGTACCAATGCCCTGCCATGGGCAGGGACACCTTCCACTATCCCAGGCTGCTCCAAACCCCATCCAACCTGGCCTTGGACACTTCCAGGGATCCAGGGGCAGCCACAGCTTCTCTGAGCACCCTGTGCCAGGGCCTCACTTCCCTCACAGGGAACAATTTCTATTCTATGCCTGCCCTCTGTCAGTCACTATGAATGACTCAAAATTGAAATTCCTTCTTGTCTGACAAGACTGTTTCCCTCAAAAGAAAATAAAACACACAGATTCACACACAAATATGCTTTCACACACAACACAGGAAAAACAAAACAGCCAAACACTTCTTGAAATATTTGCTCATTCTCTGGAAAATTCTGAAAACTAAGAAATGGTAAGCCAGAAACACCTTTTCCAAGCAAGATTGACAGACATACTTAAAATGAACATGGGAATTTTCTAGTCAGCAAAATACTACAGAAACAAACAAGTATTTGAAACTGCAATGAATGCTGGCAAATCCTGCTTTAAAAAAAGCACATTCACTAACCCATGTGTAGGTTACCTTTCTTTTCTTTTTGAAATCAGTATATTAATGTCACTTACAAGACTTTGAAAAAGCTGAAAATCTATTAAGATATAAATAATAAATCTTAGTCACCATTTTCTGTAATAGAGAATAGAGCTGGTTTCAGAAGAAAATGTGAAGTCATGACGTTCTGTTTCTGACAATGATGTGAGGGTAGTTTGAGATTAGTTTGCAGAGATGTGACATATAGCAATGAATTACATATATGGCAATTTAGTGCTTCAATTTACTTGAGCTCCATAGTACAGTGATTCCATAGTTATTGTTTCAAATAAAAAAGAAAAAGAACTATATGTATTTTTTTATGATGGATGAAGTCACATCATGAATTTCATATCAGTTCAAGGAAATGCCCCGTCAAATTATAGATCCTAATGAGAGACAGAAGAACTACTAAAGGAACAGACACAAAATTCTCTCAAGATTCCTTCATTTTTGTAGAGAAGTGATTTGACTTGCTTTGATAAATTCCTAATGCAGTGTGGAAATGGGTTTACCAGACACAGAATGAGCATATCATCTGGTTACCTGCCAAGGAACGTAAAGCTCACTGGGAATCCCATTCAATGTCGATTTTCAAGTCCCAGTGAAAGTAAATGCCTGTTAGCTTTAGGGGTAAGATAAGTGAGCAGTGTCAACAAGATTCTAGTTATTTTCATTTGTGTATGAACTCACTCCTGAATTCCTTCTGTTCTGTTTGTGTGCTTGGGTCTGAACAGGTATCAGTTAATCCGCGCTGATTGTACTGCAAACACTCCCGCTAATGGGGGGGAATAAATAACAACAGCTAAATCCTTTTTCTGAAACACAAATCAAGTTTGTCAGAGGAAGAGTAAGGAGGTTTATTTGAAAGACTTATATGTGATCAACTTCGCAGGGCTTGAGGGCATTTTGAAAATTTAAAGGATGGAAAACACACTTGCATCTGCTGTGCTTTTGTGAAACAAGGCCAGGTTTCTATTTCTATTTCTTTTTGCATACTACATGGCTCTGCTGCACTGATCTGCCTGTAAGTTGGAAAATGTCAGGCACTGAAGACAGCTCCTGCTTACCTGGAGGAAATGTGTTCAGAGGCCTCCCTAGCATGGAGAAGAGAAGAAAGAGGAGAGGCAAGAAAAAATGACTAAAGCTCAGCTTCCTCCTTTGCCACAGATTGCTTGTGCCTCATGGGGTTAGATTAATTTTCCATCTGTCATGTGTATTAATATCTACATTTCAGTAGTTTGGTTTCAGGTGAAAGTGGTAACCAAAATAGCAGGTTGCAAGGCCATGACTCTCTAAAAATTGTATGAGAAAAATCAAAATCAGTCCCGTCAGAAATAAGAATTAAAAAGTATTCTAGCAGTTACAAAAGTCAGCTGGAAATAACCAACAGGAAATACTAAGCACAGAAGCAGCCTTTTTTGTTTTTCTGTCTCAGAGATGGCAGCCAGAACAGGTTTCCTCTTTATAAAGAGTTTGCTGTGATGCTGTGTAAAGCTGTGCCAATATCTCATAGGACTCACCTAGAAATCTAGTGAGACTTAACAACTAACTTCTCAGGACAGGCAGTTTTGAAAACAAACAGAAAACTTTTATCAGCCATTTGAATTTTCAGATCTAGGAAATAGAAAATATGTTTGAAGCTAAACATACCCAGTTTGCATGTTTGGACTTTCTGTTACGGTGTTACAGAGTTGGCTCCAGCATTTTCCAAACCTCAGGCAGTTTTCTGTAGAAAAGGGATGAAAATATTTCTCTACACCCCTGGGATGCTTTATGTATCACCTCTTGTGCAAAGGTCCAAATAGGAGGTACTATATGGCCTACAGGAACCTAATTTGCATGTGTTTAGTTGTGCTGTAGACTTTTCAAATACAGCACTAATTTATTTAATTTAAAAATTGTGGGCATGACAAAGTAGTATATTTTTAGGCATGTATTGCACCATTGCACAGTATTACATTTCAAAACCTTGGCTTGTAAGGACATATTCATCCATGCCTAGCTTTTGATATTTTTAATGGGTACCCTTACTTAAGGTTTATGGTTAGTTCATATATTTTCTTTTCCTTCACATAGCAGTCTAAACTGAATTTAGAACACTTGGAAAAATCAGCTGCCTAATTATTAAAGCAACTCGCTGTTTTTATCTGTTCTAACCTCTCTTAATGCTGAAGGCAAATGTTCCCTGTGCTTCCATGGGAGCAGAGTTAAAATTCAGAAAAGCACACTGGAAAAATTCCACTCCATTTGGGTGTTGTTCTACAATATCTTTGTCACATACCAAATGGATTTATCTTGTGTACAACACGCATTAGTATAACCTCCATGTACAACAGGGTCACCAGTGATATAACTTGGGGGATAAAAAGGGTTTAGGAAAGTCAGCAGAACAAAAAGACAGGGAAAAGATTCAAATGGCACAGGTTGGCTGAGTCACAATATTTTGAGACACCTTTGGCAGAGTCGCAATTTGTCTTCATGACAGTGTGCTGGGAAACAAAATCTTTATTTTCTCTGCTTTTGATAGAGGTGTTGATGCAGCACACAGCTCTTCATCTGCCCCAATTTTGAGAACACTGACAAGCTCCAGCATCTCTCCACGCCCATAGGATTGATTCCTATCAGTAAGACCAACATGGCAACAGGTACAAAGTGCTGATCTCTAAGTTAGAAAATTCAAGAAGAGGTTAAAGGCTGAATGGCACATGAATAAGTTGGTTTTTTCCTCACTCCTCTGTCCTGTGTTGTCAGAGCTCTGTAGGTCTATAATACAGCTGCATGTCCTCTAACTGAGCTGTGAATCTTAACATCTATGAATAACAATATTCAATAATATTGAATATTCAATAAGAACATGAGAGCAAAGCTGGAGAAGGTACTAATGCTGCATGACCTGTATATTAGCTGAATTATCCCACAGATCCCTTCCAGTAAAAAGTTGCCTTTATTACAACTAGCTTTATAAAAATAAGTTTCTGTCAAGATCAATTTCTATTTATTTCCATCTGATCCTTTATATATTTTTCAAGGTGATAAGAACTAGACCTGTTACTCACACTTTTGATACTCAAATACATAACATTAACTGAAATTCTTTAATGCTGTAGTGCACGTGGCACTTCTGAAGGAAATATATGTATGTACTGGGAGAAACTACAGGGATCAAAACACATTTAAATTTCTGTTTTGATTTATGAACCTTTGTCTACTAGAGCAGTCCCACAAGTACTTACTAATCCATGGCTAATGTGAGAAATCAAATAATATGTATGAGTGAAATGGGAATTTGCAGTGATTTTTAGCCATATACAAATATGCACTTCATTAACCATGACCTGCATTTATTTCAAGGGGGAAAAGAAAACCCTGTTTATACAAAGCACCTCCCTTCTGCAACTTTCACCTTTAATTTCAGAAAGACTGTGGCTGATGGGAAAATCACAGATTTGCAACAGCAGATATCCTCTCTTCTATTTTCTTTGCATGGGGAAATGTCTAATAAGTTGATAGCACACCTATGTCAGATTTTAAGTTTTGCAGACATCTTCCTGAACAAATAGAATGCACTGCTGCTACTCATCACCAGATGGGTAAGGGAAGGAAATAACTTAACTTTCCACTGCAGTAGAGAGGGGTGCACATGTGAGTGCATCTTCTCTGCCTGTTTGTCCTTCCAGGAGAAATTAATAAGGTTCTGGTGCAGCACCACAGCCCCTTCATGACATCTCTGATGGCAACTGCAGCCAATACCTGAAAACATGAGATTTGTTTTTACCCTTTCTTTGGACAGCAATGCTCTTGAGGTCATCTACAATGCCTGGAAGATCATCTCATGGCAGTAATAAGGGCAATGACAAAAGCTCTTTCCTTCAGATGTAGGGAGTTGCTTCCCTGGATGATAAAAATACTGCCAATTTCTAAACCAGGTTTGACTTACCTCTCTGAAATAGAAGTCTCCAGAAGAAGAGCCTAACTTGGAACTAAAAGAGCCTCAAGGTTAGGCTGGTCTTTACTACAAAGAGCAGCCTTTAAATGCATCCTGTGAGAGTGCCAAGAGTGCTTCTAAGCACCAAGTCAATGCAATATTTATAAAATTTTGAAAGATTCTGATTCCTTCTTCCCCAGTGGCAATAAACTTCTGAATTGTTATTGCTCTCTGCAGTCATCATGGCTGTGCCTCACTGCTGACATCAAAACAAGGGCCTCAAAGTATTTATCCCCTTTGATAAGCTAAGATTTTTAGACCTCTCCTCCTAATCATCATAATCACAGAATCAAAAGTTTCTGTGTTAGAAAATATGCAACATATTCCAGGTGACTAATGATGAGGATGACCAGAAAACCCCATGTGTCGCCTGTTGCAGGAAGGGAAGATGAACAAAAGACAATTAAACTTCTCTTATAGCCTCTTGACCCCTGTTAGTCTGCCTCTGGATAAAGCACAGTAGAGACTATAAAACAAACACCATAAAAATATCTATAATCCCATAGTCCAGCTCTAGCTATGCAGGATTTAGCCTCATATATGCTTTGCAGCAAACAATTTCCATTTATTCCAATTGTACTTTGTGAGAGGAATGAGACATACAGAAATTGATTTGTGACTGGACTGTTTTGTGTGTGCAAAGTCAAAAGTTTGAAATTGAAAGGAATTATCTTCAATTTGGAGCAATTTAATCAGCACTTTTTTCCACTGCTGGACTCTCTTTTGCTGCAGAACTTATGTATTTCTTCAGTAAAATTATTAATTGGCTCAACCATGTCCTTTCTATATTCACAGTAGTTTTACAAATCTAGGAGGTTGATCAAAAATAGAAGAACTCTTAAAACAAAAAGATTCAAAATATATTTTAGGGAATTGTAAAACAATAAGCTCCTAAGAAGAGTCTGGCCATTACCACATTTCTGCATTGTCCAGAACTGGAAAACTTCAACCACTTTGGGAATATTTTAAACAGGAAAACTAAAGATACACAATCGTTCATGGGATTGCTTTTTGTGTTACATTGTAGTTCTATACCCATGAAGTATGTAAACTTCGCAGCTCAGTAACTGATCTGCTTATCCAAAAATGACTTTAATTTACCTTCTTTTACATTTATTATGTCATCATACCATATAGATTAAATTTTTGTGTGCACTAGCCAGATTTTTTTTTTTCACATGACAGTTGGAACTTTACATGGAAGATTGAATTTACTGATATCTGAGCAATTACCTTATCAAAACCTCCATGAGACTGAAGGTGTTTTACATAGGACCAAGGAAGGCTTCTTTTGAAAAGGATTAATGTATGAAAGTCTACAAGTATCCCAGCTCCTCAAAGTAATGTTTTTAATGAACAGATCTTTAGGTGAAAATAACAGCAACAAAAATAGCCCTCCTCTTTTGTTGTTGTTGTTGTTGTTGTTGTTTGTTTGTTTGTTCTTTTGTGGGTTTTTTGTTTTGGTTTGTTTGTGGGTTTTTTGTTGTTGTTGGGTTGGGTTTTTTTTGTTTTGTTTTGTTTTGTTTTAAATGTTATTATTTAATCCAAGCAATTATAAAAACTGAAAGGAGCTTTGGGAAATACAAGTTTAAGTACCTTGGAGCAAATGAGCTGAAAACATTTTATGTGGTGGCTGCAAAAGTATCAAGTGAGGCATATAAATTGTCTAAAATACACATTAAAGAAGTGCTCTAAGTAGCCATATCCAGAGCAGGAATTATAAGTTGGCTGAATTCAAGCAGAATGTGTAAGGTTGTGGATGAAGCACTTTGTAAGGTGCAAGAATCAATGAGTTAAGCACTTAATGTATTATTGGCCTCATGAATATGAAGCCTAGTCTGAAGGGGAGACTGGGAAGAAGGTGGATTAAATAAACTTGATGGAGAAAGAAATTTGCAAGGAATTATATACTCTGATATATTGAACTATGGAAATCAATAAAGTACTACCCAGGCAATGAAGACAACTGATATAGTACTAAGCAAAACACTCGGTGTAAATTGGTATAAAAAAATCCTTGTTGGGGAGAAATGAATGGCAAGAGGTAGTAAGCAGCACAAAAAAAAAAAAAAAATGCTAAGGAGTAGTGAGGAAGTATGAAGCATTATACGGGCTGATTGTGAAACATAGCAGGGTGATAAAAGGGTCATCTGGCATGCTGAGGAGGCAAAAAGTGATCTGAGAGCAGGAAGCTAATGAGCACAGTAGATCACACACAGTAGGAAGATAAATGGAGAGGTGATAGTACAGGCAGCCAGGGAGAGCATTAGCATAAAGAGGTGATAAAAGTATGCAGTTGGGAAGGGAGACCGTAAAAATCGAAAGATAAATCTGACAATAAACAAGTACCAATATACTTGTCTGGGGAAAAAAAAAAAAAAAAAAAAAAAAAAAAAAAGAGAGAGAGAGAGAGAGAGAAAAGGAAAGAGAAAATCTTTCCATGTGCACAGACTTCAAAGAACTCAAGCATTTTATGAAGATCAAAATGGTTTCAATTCAATACTGTCAACAGGTAAGCCAGCTCTGATTTAAGCAGAAACAGGTCCTGCTATGAGCAGCAGATCTGTAAAAAGCCATAATGCCAGAAAGAAGCCACAGCTGTTTGATGTCTGGGAATATTTAGACTCCTTAGCAGATTGGGCCAGGTGTGGTCTCAGCTGCTCTGCAGCCATTCCAGAAATAACCCTGTTCATCTCTGTTTTAACTGTGGTAGCTGAATGTGAAATGGCGTTTTGAATAACCAGGTGGTTAAAACTATTATAAAGTCCTTGCTACATTTTGAATGTTTAAAAGGCACTGCAGCAGATTTGTTGTGCATAATTTTTTCACAGAATATCAAAAGTAAAATGCCTTAAAGAAGAAACCCAAATATGAAAATCACCTCAACCCAACCATCTCCACATTCCAACAAACAAATGTTGAATCCCACTTACAAGAGAAATTAATAAATTACTCACAAAAAAACCCTAACCAAACCAACCAAACAAAAAAACCCAAAAAAGACAAACCCGCAACAAAGTGTAGCCCATTGGAAATAATCACTTTAGTCTAAATCAAATGCTGAAGTTAAAGGTGTATTATAATATGTATTATTATGAAGTCAGGTTCCATTTTCTCACATACTTGTGCTATGTGGGATTGAATTCAATAAGAATAAATAATATACCACTAAACTACCAGTCTAGTAACTGTCTCATGAAAACTGTACACAATCAATCTTTTAAAAACTTATTCTTGCAAGCCAAAGAGTATCTCTGTGGGGCACATCAGCATTATTGGGTTTTTGGTCAGATTAGGGGAATCAACACAGCCGGAGGTGAATTATCTTTCCCGCTGTCATACTTCTCCTAGAAATGTCTGTGGAGTGATTTAAATTCAAACATTCCTCACAACACTAAGTCCATTCCAGATGATTAAACTCACAACAACTGATAGTGCGAGATAAGCTATGTTGATTGAAGTAGATATTAGAGACTTTTTGAGTACGAGAAAACATTTATTTCCTTACTGTAGCCATGATATGTGGGGCAGAAAGGACTGGGCCAAAGGAAAAATTCACCTTTTCCAGAGTTCACAACCTGATCACACTCCAGGGTGCTCAGAAAGGTGAAGTGGAATTGGGCACAGGATGAAACAAACACTCTGGACCATGAGCTCCATTCAGTGGCAAATATGAGCCAGGAATTTCTTTTATTGATTAGAAACTCAGTCCTGAGGAAATGTGTATGTATTCACAACTGGTGTATTTCTGAGTAATCAGCCCTGGTCTGATTCTCCCTCCTTTTGACAGAAAGTATAAGATCTTTGCTGTTGAAATCATGGCAAAATTCCCAAGAATTTGGATGGAGTAAAGGTAGGTCGAATTGTGCATGTTTGGAAAGACCCCTACAATCAATGCTTCAGTTAGCTTTGCATCACTTTGCGGATTATTTTTTAAGCATATAATCAAGCAGGTAAGAACAATTTGTCATTTACAGGAAGGGTTTGAACCTGGAGACAGTTATTACAAAATAAAGAGCCATGCTATGGCAGGAGAGTCACATCAGCAATAATTCTGGGTTTTATTTTCTCAGAATTTCAGAGATGTGAAGTACATCTACAATGTGCTCAGTCACCATTTGCTACTCACCAATTACTTAGCTTTTACAACAGTTTTAATTTACTCCATGGGTTATGTTTTCTTTTATGCCTGTTGGCATACTAGAGGTCAGAATTTTCCTTTGCAGAAAACACTGACCTTAACAAACATATAGAATTGTATTTCATTTGAATGTATGCATATATACAAGCTTAGTCTTGGTATAAATTTAAAGATGGCCTTGGTTGGTTTTTTTTTATTTCATTTTTTATTGCCATTTGGATAGTTCAGCTTCTTCTCCTGCTATTTCTTTGATTTTAAGACATAGAATAAGATGATAAGAGCCTTGTGAGAGTGAGTTTCCTCAGGCTGTTCCTTTAGGTAGAAGCAAACTGGGTATATGGTTTATCTAATTACATTCAGCCAATGTTGTGGTGTGGAGCATCAGCACAGGACACTTCAGGGCTTGATTGATTACTCTGCCAGACTGACAAAGGGTATTTCTCACCTCAGATAGACCAATTCCACTGAATATGCTCCAGCAGAAACTGAGTTGGTGAGTGAATGCATTGTATTGTTTTATTTTTCTTTACTTTATTAAATCCATATTTAATACTGGAAAAAATCAGCTGCTGGTGCATGCCAGATAATACGCAGGATCATTAAGTGTTGAATTAGGTATTACCCACCTAAACTATGTCTTGGGTTTGCAGTAACCAGCAGTGTGTATTCTTTCAGCATCTGATCAAACTGCGGTGGGGGTAGGGTAACCCTCTGTTAATGAGGCAACTGTTAAAAAACCTGCTGGGGCAATTTTCTTATCTCTTCCACAACCCATGTTCTCTCCAGGGAGAGATCTTCTGCTGATGGGCCATTGAGTCTCACTGATAGAATTCCATCATCCCATTGGGAAATGCTCCATCCCGGGGAAGGAGCCAAGTATTCCTACCTGGATAAAAATCTGGGAGTTGGAACACAAAGCAGCCTTTCACTGGATTCTCAGAGGCAGACCAGGCCCATCTATCACCACTGGACCTTCAGTGAAAAACTCCACTTTTCTCCAGGAGCATCACTTCACCAGAGCCACATCTGCCACTGGGACTGCAGCCACCATGGAATGGAACTGCCACCAACACCCTGACCCATAGGGTGTCAGGCTGGATCCTGACTCTGTCAGTGGGGTTTGGTTTTTTTTGTAATACTACATGAGTTTTTTTATTTTAGTTCTCTTAATAAAGAACTGCTATTCGTATTTTCATATTAATTAATTATTATTAATTATTATTCCATAATAATTATTATTAAGGGCCGAGAGCCCCTTAATTCCAAAGTTACGATAATTTGGAGGGAGGGGGTTTACATTCTCCATTCCAAGGGAGGCTCCTGCCTTCCTTAGCAGACACCTGTCATTTAAACCATAACAAACAAATTTGTATCATTGTAATCAGCACTCAGGATCACTAATGAGAATAAGGAACAGGTGAACAGTTAGAGTTTAAAGTAACATATGCCTCCCTGCATTTCACATTCTGGTTTTGGGATTATTCTGCTGAAGGATACAGAATCAGATTGATCTTCAGGAATAGCTTTATGGGTCATTGACACAAAAGCTGGAGGCCGTGAAAGCAATGTGCTGATGGATATTTTCCCATTTTTTGACTTGACAGAGATTGTATTGCTTTGGTTTTTTAATTGACAATTGGATACATTTTTGTGCCATTAGGGTATACACCAGCATGTGTCCAACAAGGCAGAAGAGCTAAAATGGCAATGACCTTGAAGACAGAATTTCAGTTTGGAGGTAGCTCTTTTCCACTTTAATGATTTTTATAGAAAGTACAGACAATAGGATTTAATCATTCAGCACTGTTACCCATATGAAAGTGATGGTGTCTTCTAAAGCAGTTTACCTCATAATAAGGCATCAGGAAAAGAATGTGTATGCAGTCGAAGGTAGAAGCTGATGAAGCACTGGGAAAGTCAGAAGCCTTTTACTCTCCAGAGGTAAATTCATAAAGACTGCCTACCAATAAACAGGGCAGTAAAGTACTCTAACTCTGCCAACTTCTCACATTTGCGTTGGGAGTGACAGAAGCCGATGAGATGTATTTGGTAATTAGGGATGCAATTTCAGTTTTAACAGGTTTATGAGTATTTGATATTAAATGCCTGAAATATTGGCAGTGCCACCTCTTTCTGTGTGATTATGGCACAAGCCTGAAGGAATCTTGATCACCCATTATTCCCAGAGCACTTGGTAATATCTTATGGGTTTTCTCCACTAGAAAGTTAGGTGCCAACACTTTCAGCATTGAGTTTTTCATATTCAGTGTCTCTAGATATTGTAAGGAATGTTTTTAAGTGGACAGCTATTCCAGGAAAGGAGAGGTGAGGGCAATTTAAACGTGCACATTCCATCTGTAAGTGATAGGAAAAGGGTGGGGTATCCTTGCCCTTTTAACTATCACTGCTTCTCAATCTGTAGCTATGGAAGAGCACTGTTTTAAGCTGATGTATATAATGAACTTCACTAAAAGATGAAAGTGATAATTAATTATTAAACTGTTAGACAGCCATTCATAAAATCATTAAGTGGCAGTCGCTCTCTTAATTTTATGTTAGCCATAGATAGTCAAGTCTTATTTTTTTTAGTTGTTGGTGGTAGGCAGAGGGAGAAAGCAAAAAAAAGGATGTTTTGCATGCAAGATTGTTACTGAGATTTCTTACTGATGGGAACAGAAAGAAAGAACAATCACCTTACCTTTAGACAAAGTCAGTATTATTATCAGATTTCCAGGCACTTCAGGCAGTGTCAATGAACACCAAATCCAAACTCTCTGGTGGATGCCCGTATATCAAGTTAAAGGAGGGATTCCTGTAGAAGAAAAATAAATACACTGAGTCTATATCTAAGGGTGTATTTCTATGAGGACACATATCTATATATCTGTAAGGCCTTGAGGGGAAGCCATGTGATGAGCAACTGAGGGCACTTGGTCTGTTCAGCCTGGAGGAGACTGAGGGGAGACCTCAGTGCAGGTACAAATTCCTCAAGGGGAAGAGGAGGAGCAGGCACTGATCCCTTCTTTGTGGTGACAGTGACAGGACACAAGGGAATAGCCTAAAGTTGTGTCAGGGGAGAGACATGAGATTGCACCATTAATGCTCATGGAAACTCTAATCTGATGCAGGAGAACAAGTGTTCAAACACTGTTTTCTCATTTTTATCTTCAAACTCTGGCTTTTTTCAGACATTTATTAAAATTTTTTAAGGTGAAGTGACAATATTCCATGGCAACTGCTGGCTTGGTGTCAGGTCAGCCCTTAAACAATGAGGAGCTAATCAATGCTGCTCCAGCATTACAATTAAAAGGGTGGGAAAAGCACTATTGCTACAAAATTTTCACTTACGTGATCCCGTGAGAAGGAACAAATTTCCCTTTCATCTCCCTCCCCATTTTCTCAATTCCCTTGAAGTATGCAACTGTTTGTATTTTTTAAGCAGAGACTGCTTTCAGGAGTTGCCCCCTATCTGTCTGCCCTTTCATGAAACTTTGGAACACTCCAATTATGATGTCACCATTTTTTTGCTTCCTTTTCCACATGAACTTCATATTCTATTACATCATGGTTGAAATACATTGGTAAAGGAATATGATTATCTAATGATGTCTAAAGGTTCCCCCTTTAAGAAGGATCTGTTCTGCAGCTGAACCATCCTAGTGTTGACTGTAACAGAGTGCAAATCTCTCACAAAATGCTGCCCCGAAACATATTTTTTATTTTAAACTACCCCATGTGCAAAACAGCACTTTTCAGACACCTAAGAGCAACCTTTGGTTACCAAAGCTGTTCAGTTTTTCTTGTTCCCAATGTCATGTCATAGATGGGTTTGGACAAGTAGATATCAGTTTGAAACTATTATTTTAAGTTTGGAAGACAGAAAACGGTGCTAATAAATATAATTGAAGAGGAGGTTAGGAATTTCATTGAATTTTGTTCTTTAAAGTTCATTTTGCCAAAATATAGCAAGGAATAAAAGACAGCCTATGTATTCACACACTTGGTATTCTTCTAGGATGGGAAGAAGATAAGATATTGATCCTCAGGAAATCCAGCCTTCCAGTTAGAAAAGGATTGCTAAACATCACATAAGATACAAATGTATAAAAAGAATCCTTCAGAACAAAATTAAGAATGCAACTTTTTTCCGAGTTCATCCAGGTAACCAACAACTTTACAGGGAGTAACAACATCTGCCACCGCTGCTAGTACTGCTCAGCACGTGGGCTGAACAGGACAACTCACAAAATAATCAAGGTAACAGTTCTGCTAGATGTCATTTTGCCAAACAGAACATGACACAGCCCTGCAAAACCTTCATCACAATCTGACCTAACAGGATTTGACATTTGCTCCAGCACTTTTCAATCTGGAGTCATACCACATGAGAGGCTTTCACTGCCCTGTGCAGGGATCTGGGCTGGGTGGTCATGATGACAAGGCTGATTCCCTGCTACCACACTGAAACTGAACACAAAAGGGAACTAAATATTAAGCTGGACTTCAACAGGTGATCAGGGCCAATCTAGTGATCCCAAACACACAACTGGAAAAGTAGAAGAAAAACATTTTACCCAACTTAAGGTTTGGATTCGTGGGACTTTTGTGTTGTTTATTGCCTTCACACTGATGGCTCTAAGACAAGAGTCTCAGCAGTAGCACAGCTTAGGTTTGTGAGCAGCAGGACTAAGTGCCAATCCTTTCAAACAGAGCAGTACTGTTAACCTGAGACAAGAGCTTCACAACATCAAACCTCCTGATCCAGGACAGCATTAGTGTGAAGAGACCAGTTTGCCTCTCAATGTCATCCAGGGATTTTTTTCCTTCTTTCATCTTAATACATGACATTTATACTCTGCCTGTCCTTTGGGCCTGAATCCTGCCAGCTCTTTCTACAGAAAAGGCAGGCAAACCCTGTAATCCCCCATTTAAAGGATTTTTCATAGCCTTTGCCAGGGAAGGATAAGATTCACAGGAAAATGCTGAACTCCACAAGTACAGAGGAAGCTCAACCTATGTTCGGTTGTCTATCAAAAACAAAAGGAAGGGGGTAATTTTGGCTGCTGATCCTCTGCAGAAGCTGTGCTGACAATGGCCCTGAGTGTCTGCATGTTGAGAGGAAACAAGAGCACTGCCAGCAAAGCCCTGACAGCTCCTCTGCAGGGAGCAGGCCCGCGGTGTGCAAGGAGCAATTCCACCAGAAGGAATTTGTATTCTCTGTTACCAATGTTTGTGGCTCTCCTCCCACAGTGCATGGACTCAGTCATTTATAAAAACTTCCACAACAGAAAATCATACACAAATATATGAACATATGCACTTAACACTGTATTTGCTAATGAGGGTAAAAGCATTACAGAAGTAATTCCCCTTCTTCCAGAGATGAAAATGACAGGTAACATCTACATTTCAGTTCCTAGACCATTTATATTTTCATTTACAGCAGTAAAGAAGCATATAATAAACCATTCTGTGATGTACAGTAGCTCCCATGCATTAACTTCTGCTCTTATATTCACAGTTATCAGCAGTAAGTGTAAAATTTCTTACTTTTTGCAGCTGTGAGAAGAGCTTACTTTCTTAGAGCCAAACTTTAAACCTTCTTCTCCCAGGAAATAAATTGCTCATCTACCTGATTGTTTTACTAGGTCGGCTTTGTGCCTCACATTCCCTTGAATAATTAATTTCATAAAGTAACCTGCTGCATTTTCACTTCGCTAATGTGCATTTTTCAGTCCCCACTATAAAGGATCATTTCATGTGAATGAAGTGTAAGAATTATAGGGAGGGAATGCCACATCACAAGAGAATAAGGACAGATAAACTAAACATTTTATAAAGAACACTGTCATTAATACCAGTGCAAATTCTGCCTCACCTCCCAACCCTTTAGTGTAATTCCTCTAAATTCTGCACTGGAGCTTACCCCCTGGGACTTAAATTTTGGACAAGATGAAGGAAAATGCCATGAGGGTACTGGTTAATTTTAATCTTTTAAAGGGTCTTGTTTATTCACTTTGCCACATGGTACTTCAGCCTGGCTCTCCCCTTTGGCATGAGTTCTTCCCTTAACTCCTTTCTTATTCCCCCTCTGCCAAAACCCAAGAAAAAAAGGTGGCATAACTGCAGGCACCAGCTCTCAGGTGGATGCAGAGTAAGGCCTGATTCCCCTTGCTAGACCATGGAAAAAATTCTCAGAAATTCAGTAATCTACAGTGCAGTGCCAAAGCTGCCATTATCATCAGCCCTTGGGAGTAGCAGGGCTATCACAGTGGGCTCCTCAATCAGCTGGGAGTCGATTTATCACCAGGGTTTCTCCTGTCTGGACTGCATTTATTGGCATCATTGGCTGGGATTCTGGTGACTATAATGCCAATCTGCAAAGGGAATTTGATTCCTGATTCATGCTCATGTATTAGCATCACCTACTGCCTTTACCTTGTTGCAGTGCAGTGAACAGCACTAACACTAGTTGTGATTGTGGCCATTGTATTTGCTTCTGAAAGTGTACTAGAAACCAGAAATTTGTGCACTTTCAGGGGTTTTTTTTTGGTGTTTTTTTTTTCCCTTCATGTAACAGTAAAGATTCTTCAAAAAGATGCTTGTGAAACAGAGGGTTAGTAAAAGGACAGAAAAAAAAAAATTAAAACGGCAACAAATATATCTCATGCCTCTTTCATTGCTAAAAGATAATAAGTTCTAAAATCTAAAATAGCCAAAACACATATCAGTGTGCTTAGTTACTGGGATGCTACTGGTGCTTACAGGGGACCTACAAGTGCAGAGTCTGATGCTGAAAACAGCAAAACACTCATCTGAATAATGAAGTAAGAACAGGAGCTCAGTTCTCAGCTGGCATGCACACAGCATCCAAACCAAAATGAGAATCAACACAGGAGGTACAAAAACCCTCATGAGCCAAGATGAAAATCATGATTATCTGTTCTCCACATTGGTGAAAAACTGTTATAATATGTGAAGATTTTCTTCTAAGTTTTTTTTTTTTTTTTCCAGGCACATGCACACAGAGAAAACATGATGCAGCCCCAAATCCCCAATTTAATGATATCCTAATAGTAGAAATCATTTTGCTTGCCATAGGATTCCAGATGAAATAAGGACTCTGGGCAGAAATCAGCCTATTGTTCATGAATAACTCACTCTGACAGAACTTATTGATTTATGGGATCAAGCACATCGTGCCAGCCCATCACAACGCACACACAACCCTCCTTTAATAATTTACAACACTGATGTTTGGAGTCTGGGTTCCCCAGCTGCTAATGAGTTTCTCACAGTGGGGTAGAATGGATGCTCTCAGTTTGCTGAACTGTAAAATCAAACAGATTATGATGTGTCTGTGTGAAAAATTAGAGACATCAAAATTTGGATTTTTATGTATGCACTGCAGCATCTTAAGAGGTTTTAGTAGACAATATACTGCAGCATTATATCTAAAAACTAGGGTTGTTAAAGAATTCTTTAAAGAATTCCATTGCTGCAAAATTTTGAATTCTTTGACACAATACTTGTCTTCAAACTCCTCGCCCCCAAAAAGTTTTTAAAAAATCCCACAAAAATCCCTTCTAAAACAAACAAAGTCAGGAAAAAACAACCGCACACACACATTCATTTTAAAGTACTGGTTTTGGAAAAGACAGTTCATAGCAGTTGGGGATGCACTTAATTGAAAGAATTATGATAGGAGAAAAGGGGCAGGAAAGATCCCTTAATGCCTGTCTCTTTCTCTCCCAGTGAAAATCTCAATTCCTTTAAAATCTTTCAACAGCATATACACCCTCCATAATTCCACTTCCAGAGGTAACCTTTATGTTTAAGAGTTGAAAAAATTGCTATTTCTGTAAGATTTCATCGTCTAAGCAGAACTATAATTTTATTGTCAAAGTAGCTGTAGAGTACCTGGTACATCAGGAATAAAACATAAGGTTAAAGATTGTATTTCCTCAGGCTTTTAGAATGCAGAAAATGAATTAGGTGCCCAGTTATTCCTGAGGTAAGGGAGGACACATGAATCATTTGTCTAACTTTACCCTTACTTTATGCTTTTAGCAGATCAACATCTTCCTCAAATATGGGGTTTTTTTTGGTCAGAGTCAGGATTCCCTCAATGCCACAGATCAGTTTATCCAAATCATTATCAGAAAGCTCAGTGTTCCCATAAAACTGGTGTTGGGTTGCAGCACTAATAGAAACCTGTCTGTTACTTATGATGCAGCTGAATATTCAGGGAGCTCCCCACACTGCTTTCTCCTCTGTGTTTTACAACACATTTTCATGTGACTTTGAACAGTTCTATCATGGTCTTTTAATGCATTAAAGAAGATATTGCCATTTAAATGTAAATCTATAGCATTACTTTGCTACGGTTCATTTAATAATAACAAAATGTGTTTTCCTGACTTCTTTGGCTGCCAGAGTTTGTTTTATTCCTAGAAGAAAACAGCCCAGACAGCAGAAGATCTATGAAATTAATTTTTAGCATAGAATAATACTGGACACTTGGAAGCAATAGATTATCTTTATATATGTCTTGACTCATTTCTAGCTTAAAATGGGGAAATTACTTACGTGTTTTTATATTTTAATCAAAGTGTAGAAGATAAAAGCTACTCAGTTTGACATAAGAAATTGGCACCAATTCATGTCTGACTCTTCTTAGAATGACCTACCTTGCTGACAAAAACAATTAAAATAATATCACTGTTAGTTCAGTGCAAAAGCCTTCATCCTGTAAGAAACAAATGGAGACAAATGAAAGATTAAAGTAGCCCACAGGTGACTTTAACTTACAGTCACAGTTGATCTGGTGAGTTTTTGGTACTTTCGTCCCTTGTGCACTCCAACTCCTCCATTCCATTTCCAAACAGACAAAAAATAATTATTTGGGAATGCGAAACAACAGATGGAGCTTGAGAAACAAAAATAAGCAAAGAAGCTCAGGGAGAGATACATCAGTAGTAAACCCAGGTCTCTGCAAGGAGTCAATACATGATTCACACTGATGCTGTGCAGGAATCAGAAAATCAGAAAACACGGACAGCCTGTGGTTTACCTTGTAAGCAACTCACTTGAATAAGCACACAAGAGACTCCTTTTATTTTCCACTGCCGATGCATTAGATCTGTGCTAGGAATGTCTGTAGAACATGAAGGTCAGATACCAATTATTCCCCTGGCAGAGGCATAATCCAAGAAGCAAGGAATTTTCTCCCCCCATAGTTTGTGCTTTTAACTTCCCTCAAGAAGAGATGGGAGGTAACAGTAACAGAAGTTTCTTCTGAACAGCACTCAAAGTGAGTAGCTTTTTCTACTTTCTGGTGTACCAGCCTGAGTGATTTTTGGTGATCCTATTGCTCTTCTCTTGATAATCAACACAAATCCTTTCTCCTTGCTGCCTGACCAATATGCAAATAAAGATTTATAAAAGTCATCTAGCTTTTGATGAAAGTTTGCACGGGTTAAAGATGTTGTGCTTAAGGTAGAGCAGCTGCTGAGGGGCAGTCTGTTCAAGGAGCTGACTGAGCTTCAGCTCAGACAAAAGCTTCAGTCTGCCTACTTTGTTGCCTTAAAAACACACTTTCTAAGAATAATTTGAGAGAGTCCCTGAGAGCAGCCTGTAGGTTTATATAGATTAAGAAATTTAAAACTTGTGCCATGGAGTTGCAGGAACTCCACTCTGGCACACAGACGACACAGGGAGTTACCGAGTGCTGAGATTATGGAGTGTGCACTTGAAATGCTGACTCCTGTCACATTCATTTGAGAAACCTCAAGCCCCAGTGTGCTGCATGTTGATAATCACATCTGAAATACCACAGTGTGGGTAACTGCCCTGTAATTCATCATTTTTCTGTTTAGTCAGAAAGTGATAAAAAAGGCCGCAGAAAAATAATAGATGATGCACTTCATTTTTAGCCCTTCTTTAGAGAGGGAGAAGAACCTGTAAGGGCTTCCAAGCCATCTGTTATCTGAGCATGTCAGATTGTTACAGATGAGAGACGGTTTACTTTTTAATACCAGAAGAAATTTATAGGAATTCTGAGGGAAGTGCTGCCCAAAACATATGGTAGTATCCATAATACACCTGTTTAAATGCTCAGCACTCATTACTTTGTGGATTTAATCATTTGTCCATTATTAATCTTTTAAGCTGCAAGATAAGTATCAGATGTGTTTCAGGGAAAGCTGTGCAAGTGAAAATGATCCAACCCTGAATAAAAACAAATTTCACATTTTATGTAACCAATAAATAAAATCTGAAAATTTTATCTAAAAAACTAAAATATTACTGTCGTACCGTTTTCTTCATCACATTTGTCAGCAGGTTGAGGGACATCATCCCTCTCTCTCTCAACACTGGTGAGGCCATGACCAAAGTACTGTGTCCAGTTCTGGGCTCCCCAGTAGAAGAGACATGGACACACTGGAATGAGTCCAGTGAAGAGCAACAAGGAAGATGAAGGGACTGGATCACCTGTGGACTCACGCTCAGGCCAGCAGGCTCAGAGGTGATCTTATCCATGTCTCTAAATGGCTGAGGGAAGGCTGGAAATGGGTAATATACTACTAGACATGAATTTATCTCACCCCAATACTACCTGAGCAACAGAAAAAGAAATGTGAGATTTTCTTATAGAGTAGAATTTAGAATTCTTCCCAAACTTTCTGCCTCAAATCTGTCATTGAGTAATTTGTTTCTACAACGTAGATTCGTGGGATACTTATATGCAATTAAACTGAAATCAGGTTAACTTTTAAAAATATTTTAAATTAAATGCAACATTTGGCATGGATATCACTGTTAAAGAAAAAAATGTTTGTAATTGAAAATGTTACTGCAATGCTAACAGACCTTATCAGTGACTATCCCTACTTATCCCTGTTCTAACACAGGACAAGTTGTCCTCTAAAATATTATCTATCTATTGATTAAAGAGGCAGTCTAGAAAACTGTCTTAAGTGTTTTCACCTTTAGATAGCTACTCTAATGTGTGGTGAGGCTTATTCTGTCCTTAGAATAGAAAGCTGCCTTGTGCATTGTCAAGTCATATGCTCCTCTCCTTCAAGCATTTTCCTGTTCCTCACCCATAATTATTTTCTCAAGTGCCTTTCTGACAGAAACCACTGCTGAACTTGTTCCTCACCAGTAAACCCCCTCCGCATCATCTCACATAAGACACTGGAGGTGTCATTTCCTTCTGTAAACTCACTCAGCCCAGAAATCCATTTACACTTGTAAAGTCTCCAAGTACTTTAAGCAGAGACACGCACTTAGAAATCATAAAAGCTTGAAGAAGTGTGGGCTGAAAGAGATCTCTGGAGGGCATCTGGTCCGACTCCTCATTCAAATGAGGCAGTTAGAGAGGGTTTAGAAGGTTATCATTCACAAGAATTCACAACAGCTCCCACAGATGAACAGAACCCCTCTATAACGCCGTGAATCTAGGGTTCTCAGCCTCTCCAGCCAGCAGTAATTCTTCTGGCAAAGCAGTGTTTTAGCCTTTACAGTAATTATTGGTAGGGGCTGTAAACCACTGATTCAGCAGTTGCTCAGATGAATCTTTTCCAGATTCTCTGGTATTGTAGGAAATGTTCCTTTTAACTGCCTAGACAATGATCAATTCTCTGACCTTTCATCCCCACATATAGGAGCATGGCCTGCAACTAGGCAAACAGGTACCCATTTTCTTGAATATTTAAGGTCAAAATTCCAACTGAACATCACCAGGCAAACTTTCTGTCCTTAATTTGTATAGTGGATGGAAATGCTATATCCAATTTCCTTTTTGCTTCAGATGGAAATGTAAAAATAGGAAAACTTCGTATAAAAACAGGGAAGAACTTGTTAGAGCTGCATGAAACAGGCAGACAGGCACATGGTTACATACCAAAATAATGTCTCTAAACCATTATGTTCCTACAGAAGAATGTTCACTAGCTATGCTTAGGGAAAAAAAAATAATAAATCAAATAAGTTTGTCCTTCTGTTAGCAAGCAAAAAGGCATGCACCACCCCGAGCAATTTTGAAGGAGCATAAGGAATAGTTAGCAGTCCATTTTCAGCATCATACCTGGAGGTCTCCATTAGTTATCCTACTATTGCTCTCAAGAGATGCATAACTGATTGTCTAATTGCTTAGGCAATGTCTTGAAAAATTACTTATTAAGCAGAAAATATGCCAATAGTAATTCCATGCTCACAAAAACCAGTGTGAAAAATATTTCAGAAAAAGCAATTACATAACTGTCTCCAAATTGCCATCATTAGTCATTCCCATCAGAAAGCTCATTCTTGTACAGAAATCCTCAGAAAATAAAGAGTTTGCACCTCAAATTACTGCTTATTAATGTCTGGTGAAAAAAAGGTGAGCTGGAGGGACCATTTGAATTTCTCCTGTACTAAAGGCTTCTGGCAAGTCACATGGTGAATGTCAACATGACCCTCTGCTGCAGTCTGCTAAACTATGGACTGGCTCAAATATGAGCATATTGCTCTACATGGATGGTTCAAACCCCGTGTCCCAGCTGAGTAGTGACAGATTGGAGCTCCTTGTTAACGAATTGTTCTGCTTGTAACACCTCAACAGGCTCAGATAAATCCCACTCATGTGGACATGCTCTGTGCCTGACATTCTAGTTTGTAAAAAGATTACTATTTTTTCCCCTTAGGTGAAGGATATTGCAGGGACAAACAAAAACAAGAACTCCAAGGTATTCAGTAAACAATAGTGGGAACATAAGCAAACACAGACTACTTTTATTAACTTAATAACTTTTATTCTTAAGAGAACCTATTTACAAAGACCATTGGGGACTGATTTTTAATAGATTACCTTTCTTCTTTAGTCTGTAAACCTCCAACACACGAAGCAGGAACTCCACAATACAAATGCATGGTCAGATGCAGTGAGCGATTAGGTAAATGAACATTAGGTGAAAAACTGCTAATTATTCATTAGTCTTATTTAAATGTAAAACCACCTGGCATGTCTCCTCAGCTGATTAAGAACTGACTTTTTCAAGGATCAGGTAAAGAACCAGAGCACCTGTGTGCAATCCAGCATTCATTGCATTACTCCAGGTTAATTCACTAGAGGAAATTAATACCTCTAGTATTAACACCTCCACCTTTATATGCAGTGTAGCTCACATTAGTGACCTAAACTTGTTTGTCCCTCTCAGATGAGACAAGGGCTTAGGAAAATTTGGAGTCCTGCAGAATTCAAATCTTGGAGGAAATGTAAGAACTGCAGATATTTTTTTTAAGCCAGTCTCTGCTTTTGCAAAACTTTTCCCAAGTATTTTCAATATTGAACAGACAGCTCATTTTAGCAGAGGAATAGTTTAGTCTAGCTCTTTGAAGGCATGAGAAATTCAGGAACTTATGAAATATTCTACCCAGAGATAGGCCAGCCATTTGCTTTCCTAAGTGTTACAACATTTTGTACTCCAATATTTTTCCTGTCATATAATTTTAAAGATTACATCTGTATTTTAAATTCAGCATCAGGGTACCTTCTCCTGAGTTTGCTGTGCCCTGATGTACGTTTTTGCAACGTCCATACTGAAGTGGTCACTCCTAATTATTCTGGCCATCAATAAGAACTGTATCTGGTGATCATTTCTGTGCAGCTGAGGTGTGATTGACAGGCTGAATCCTAAATGAAACAGGCTATGAAGCACTCTGCAGTCTGATGGAACATAGAGCTGATCACACAGTGGCCATGTGTGCAATTATTACCTGAGCTGGGACTGTGAGCTGCTGTCGAGCAACCTGTGTGATAAATATGTCATTTCTGGTAGTACATCATAATAATGAATTGACCACAGCCTTCAAATATCAAACTAATTATCGAGCACATACAGAATTTTTCCCAGTGCAAAGTTTTCCTCAAAAATTTCACTTTTTACTTAAGAATCCCCTGACAGGTAGTTGTAGAAAGAGAAGGATGTGCTGGATTTGTTACGTGAGCACATTTATTCCAAAACTTCATGTATATAGATGTATCAAGCATGAGAAATCTGAACATTTGCAAATACTACAGAATGATGTGCACAACAATAGGGTTTTGCTGTTTGGTGTGTGTGTGTAGAGGTGTTTGGCTTTATGGAGTTTTGGGGTTTGCTTGTTTGGGGAGTTTTTTAAGATCACAATTCCAGCTGTAGATATCTTGCAATAAACTGAGCTACCCTGATACCCTTTCAGTCTGTGTTGGTATTACCAGCAATAGGCAAGATTCTCATTCACAAAAATTGAAATAAATCCAAACAAATGATAAAGGATGTTTTAGGGCAGATGTAAAACCTGTCATGAATCTGCATCAGTAGCTGTTCCACACAGCCAAACTCAATGGAGCAAATGGAAACCCAAGAGCAAGGCATTCTCCTAAACTGCATATTTATGCCAAGTCCTCCAAAGGATCACAGTAGTCCCACATTAATTGACTCAGAAAATTACTAAACTGTATGCAATGAACCAACTTATAGCAGAGACAACAAAAGCTTCTGTCTCAGCTTTCATGTGAATTAAAGCAGGCTCTAAGTGAGTATTTCTGTGTTTATTTCCTCTGCAGGTTTTATAATAAAATCTCTGCCTTCCAAAAGGAAGAAATATTATTTAATCTTTTGAGGGTATTAAAATTCAAAGCAAACAGCAAATTCACATTTGCACAGTTAAGAATCTACAGAACTAATCTGAAACATTCTCCTGCTGACCCTCCTATGCCATGAGATTCCATACTGAACTAAAGTGTATATTTTTGTACTCTAATTGTTAACTTAGGTGTGAACTATTGACATCAATCTTAAACCTTTGTTATTGTTTGCCTTTGACTCCCTTCAAAAGTAAGTATAGGCAGAAAATAAATGCTCAGAAAAAGGGAAAGAAATGTAATTGGAATCCTTTTTTACATATTTAACCTATGTGTGATGCACATTTTGGGAGAAAATGGGAGTTTAGGAGCAGAGTCTTACTACCTGTATCACTTCATTATACAGGTAATGTAGAACTCCTAATTCCTTGTGCAGTTCAAGGGGAATATAAAGATGCTGTACTTCAGCTTCACCTCTGAGTGTAGAACTCCTCAGCCCCAAACACTTCTCTTCCTCAGACTAAGATTATTGAACACAGCTTTGCCTCAAACAAGTCTACACTTTGTAATAATGCACGTGGCCACTGTGGTGCTAAAATGGCAACTGAGCTCTTTGCCAGTACTGCTGCCAGCTGAGACTGGTCAGAGACAGGTCTCACAAGTCATCATTTCAGCTGTCAGCTCACTGAAAATCCCCTAAATTTTGAGGTCTTGATTACACTATCTGTGAGCTACTCTCTCTGAGACTCATGGAGAAATTCATCACAGACTGAGAGGCTTGAAGGCACTCAAGAAATCTTGCTGTTTATCCTCCTCCAAAGCAGCATCAGCTATACTTGTGATTCTTCATGACAGTTATTTTTCTAACCTCTTCCCAAAAGCCTTCCAAGTTGGCAGCAAGACTGCATATTTTCTAGCAGGTCATTATACAAACCTTTCATTTTAGTGGTTCTTCCCCCTGCAATTGCCTAGATGAGTTTTCCTAGCCACCAGCTGAAGGCTCTGCTTTGCAAGCAGCACCTGATGAGTAGGGAAAACATTCTTCTTTTATATGTGCACATACAGAAGGTACTCTATTTACTGCACCCCTCTAACTCTGTTTTTAGAGCAAACACCTAGAAGACCAGACTGTCAGACCAAACAGTAAACTACCATAATATTTTTCTTTCCAATATCAGTCAGTGACAAATGGGTTAGAAAAATCATGTCAAAACTGGGCATGGGAAGAGAGACCTCCCTTGTAAAAGTCTCCAACATTTCAGCAACTGAAGCCCAGAGATTCCTGACATTAATTTCAAGATTTTTACATTTTTCCAACCTGATAATATTTTTTGCTTGCAAAACATCCTTTGAAGGGTCTGCAGCATAGTTACTCATTGCACAAAACCCAGAATTTGAATAAGCATCCCATAATCACCTTTTCTGTATTATTGAAGATTTCATAATTTCTATCGCATTTTAATTACAACAGCCTCAGGTCATTCTGTCACTCCTCATAATTAGTGGTTTCCAGACCATTATTCTTCCCCAGAGTCAAGTTCTCTCTGTCCTTCTTGAAATGCTACATCCCAAACCATAGTGCTGCCGCATAGGATTAAGTGGTCCAGCTTTGCTTGTTCATTTTTGCCACATTATTTGTGTGCCAGAGTAAAGCCTTGCATTTTTCTGTAGTTATTAACTTCCTTTAAACGTTTTCAGACTGTATTTTAAAACTGGCAAAATTCATTTGAACTTTTGCTCACTCTTTCAGTGTACCTGCAGCCCTGAAAATCTAATGACCACATGCTATGATCTATCATCTAAAAACTGACTACAGTATTGATTGGTCTTTAGTCCAAGAACTCCAAGAAACTTCTCTTAATACATTCCTCTGTTTTGATAATAAATCTCTGGGAACCACTCTCCATATGTTGTTCAAGACAGTTTTGTATCCACCTTGGCATATTTCAAATTATATTTAGACTATGGATCCCTGGGCTGCTTTATGAGAATGTCAGGTGAAAAGATTTACTAAAATTGTTATCATTACTTATTAAAAGGTGAAAACTCATGCAAACAGAACTGCAGCTTTGACACTCTCCTCTGTCTACAGCACTTGTTAATGTATTGTAGAGGAAACTGGATCAATTGACCTAAATCCATAACAATTATTCACCTCCCTGTTTTCTGGTAATGATATCATATTTTTCTACCTTTTTCTGTTTCTTTTTTGTTTTTTTTTTTTTTTAGAAGTAACTTGAAACTAATCAACCCACAACTCCCAAGATTTTTTCCTCTCCCCAGCTGTTTTCAAAGATCAAAAGCGAATTCTCCCTTTGCATATCCTCTGGTTACCCATTTATTCCCCAAACTGCTTTAAGAGATCATTGGCACCAAGTCTTAAGTACCCAGAATGAAGTTTACTGTGTGCAGATGTTTAAAAGCCTCTAAATTATAATTAGAAAATGTTAATGTATTCTGTGCTGAGGGCTTGTGTGTTTCTCAGTGGCTGCCTCTGTACAAAGCCCAATTGTGGATTATGCCCCTAAACTTTTTGCCCCTAAACTGAGGGAAAATGGTGAAAATGCTTTAGCCACACCAGCACATGGATCTTCAATTTGTGCTCCCCTTCTGAATACCAAATGGATACTTTACCAACCTTTTTATTAGTACTAACCTAGTTGTAATCCTCAATGTCCCTTGGTGACTGCGTCTCCCTTTGTGCTTTGGCTTTTCTCACTGGTTATTTTTATGCTTTCTCCTGTCACTTCTCAAAGTGACTGTGCATGTACACATGCAATACACTGGTATATTTGTTAGATTTCTTCATGTCCATTTCCACAGAGTAAAATCGTGTAGCTGGACAGAAGCTGCTTTGCCAATTTAAAACCAAAATCCCCTAAACAACACAATAAACCCAAGTTTTGGCTCTTTCAGTTTCAAAATAGAAGTTAATTTTATTTTTCCTTCCAGGCTGGAAGAAGTAATTTCCAGATCTTACTGTTTAAATCCATTTGGATTCTATTCCCATCTTTCTGCTACAAGAATGAGATACAACTTTTCTATTTAATGTAGCATTAGAAGATTAAGCAAAATATTTTGACAGCATCAGACCAATTGGGGCTTTTTTTTTGACTTTTTAAAGCCGTAATTACTACATTGGTAGTAAATGTACCCTTGGAGGACAAAAATATCTTGTTCCTTCCTGCCCCACATAGTTTCAAATAAGGACAAAACATCACAGTGAGGATGTGTCTGAGGTGTGGTAGCATTATTACACCATCTCATATTGGAACAGGACAACTGAGGCAGGAAATGGTGAAAAGCCATAAAATCAGGAGTGTCAAGGGGAAGGTGAGTAGGGAAAAACTGATGCTGGCTCCTTCTACAGGAGAGATACTGACCATAATGAACCTAATCCAGGTTAATGGGCAAAGCAAGAAAAACAAGACAGAAATCTGCTTTTTGTGCATTTCCCTGAGCTGGGGAATCCCTTCCAAAGAAGGCTGTAGGTGCTGGAAGCTTACAAAGACTCCAGCAGGGATTGTGCAAGGTTTTGAACAAAAAGTTTAGTGTGGGTTGCAACAAACACAGAAACTACTATGTTCTCTGGAAGAATTTGACTTAAAATATGGCTGCAAGCAGGGAGCACTAAATATGAGAACTTGATTCCTCTGCTTCATTTAAAACACCAAATTTTGGCTGAAACATGATGCTGAGGTAGGTATCCACATCTCACACAAATTTCAACATTCTTTTTTCCTCTAAACACACAGTTTTCTTCAGCACCTACATTGTAACATTTAATCTCCTGCATATCACTTCTTGGCTGTATGTGACAACCTCCTTTTTAGGCCATCAAAGCTGGTGCTATTTTTCCCATTCTTTCCTATTCTTCCAAACATATTCATATCAAGGTGCATTTGTGTAGCTTTTTTTTTTCAGGATTTTGCATTCTCACAAAAGATTTTCATATGATTAGTAGTCTCTAAACTCTAATTTAAACATTGCTCATTATTAGGACAGTCATGTCTTTTTCACTACTGTATTTCCTGATTTCTAATAAAGTCTTTAGATAATTTTATGACAATTCTTGCAGTGAAGTGAAGGCCATGGTTATGGTCTCTGCTCCATGGTTGTCTAGTTACTTAAGGCCTATTAGGAAGATATTGTTTTAAACTCTTCTGCTCAATTTGATTGAAATAGGTAGAATCTAGAAGTGATTATTGCAAAGGAAGCACACAGGTATGTCTTGTTCCTTCAGGAAAGCAACCCCACATTCTACATTAATTAGCAGTACAGAGCAAGTTTTATCTTCATTACTGGGTAATTGACCAAAAGTGGAAAGACTTTATGCTTCTTTTATAAAAATACCCAGTACTATATTCAGCAGAATTTTTGCTAAGGAATTAATTTTCAATTTGTTATTTAATAACTTTTTTCATTATTGAAGTATACAGATTTTGTGTCAATGAGCAAACAGATAACGTCATCTTTCTAGAAAATCCCTGTTCTTGTCCCAATAAAACTGAAACACCAGAGCTAATAAATATGATTTTATTTTCATGCCACCAGCATTTTCAGAAGCTTTACATCTCAAGTTGGACCAACACAACGAGAAAATTCCCTGCACTGCTAAAATCCATAGCAAAGACAAATTTTCTATCCAACAGCACTCTTACTTTTACAGGAAGATGTTTATGATGAGAATAATTAAAACATCCCATTTGCTTTTTGTGTCTCATTTCCAAAAAAAGAATCCTTGCTCTTTTAATCAGTCCCCCATCAAAATCTACAGGGCAAACTCTTCTATTAATTTGCTCCAGTGCAAAGCAATATATAAAGAGGTGTTGACTTGATTTTCTGTGGGATTGGGGAAATTTTTTCTGCCTTTTTTTGTGATAATTGTAATGGAACAGATCATTAGAGATAGGAATTCAAAATATACATCTTTCTATGCACAGTAAGAAAGCCACAGGCCGATCTAAAACGGCAGGGCTTTCTTCTACTCATATTACTTATCACAACCTTAAATTCTTGTTTTTCCAATCTTAATAGACATTTCCTGTTTACATAAGGAAGTACAAAAATAGTAAGGATAAACTCAACATTTTCCCTAAAAAGAGAAAATCCTTCTTTCTCCTTCCTTTCTATGTCATCCCCCCATTACTTCTCATGAAGAACTAGAATTTATGCCATATGTACAACTATGCTGCAATGGAACACAAGAAAATCATTAATTATGATTAATCATTAATATTAATGCTTAATCACGGCTCAGCATGATTCAAGGTGGAGGGTGAGTCTCAAATGAACAACAGAAAAATATTTTAAGACATGTATTGTAGCACCCCTCGAACTGATCCCCATGTGCTGGGGATACAGCCCTTCCACCTCGTGTCACCACAGAAGAAAGTTTTACAAGCTGTGACTGTGGTAAAGATTCTCTTCCTTTGTGAATGAATCCATATTAAGTTATCCTTGTGCAAGACCTGACAGAAAGAATGTTTGCTGTTGATAATCACCATATTTCTACTCAAATCTTCCTCACTCACCATCCTTCCCCAGTGCAGTTTCTGTATTAATACACAGGGAAAAAGCTCAGGTACTGTAATAGAGATCTTGACTGATCCCCACTATTTGTTCACTTAGGAAAAGTTCTTAAAATTCCAAGTATACTATTTTTTCCTTTTTTTTTTTTCTTTTTTCCTCCCCCAACTCTCCCCCCACTGCACCACTGGCAGAAATAAGCCAACCAATTCAAGAATGATGGTCAAGGACAAGGAACCTGGGCACACTCACAGACAGCACAACCCCACACACAGCTGACAAAACCACTCCTGATAAGCTAATGGAGAATGCAAACCAACAGCTCTGGAACACACCAGAACATTAAGAGATTATCTGAAAAAAAAAAAAAAAAACCAAAAACCTTTAAGGACTTAAAAACAGTGAACTAGAAAGAACCATATTTACATTTGCTTAGCAGTACATCAATAGGGATTTCTTTTTCCCCCGCCCTTTTCCCTGACTAATCCAAGCAAACTTAATTGGACTTAGATCGATTTAAAAAACAGCTTTGACTTACTTGTCTACTGATCTTCTGGTTTAAAATATTTTCACCTGGAAAACATACAAAAATATTTACTTCTTATCCTATCATTAAGATCCTGATTTTGCTGGATTTCAACTGAATAACATGACAAGTTTGAAGGAATTTTTAATTTAGGTTATATTTGTTTATTTGTTCTATCCTATGAAGACTGGTACTTTCAGATTCTAATCCATCCCATCAACAAGGCAGTTTCCACACCTTTTTGTTTCTTTTTCTTTTTTTCTTTTTTCTTTTTTTTTTTAATTCTTTCCTCTTTTGTCAGTAAACTCACTCACTGATTCACTTTAACTGGAATATGGCTAACTCTTATTTCCCTCCCAAAATTCCTGAAAACCATTTTGATGGAGATGTTTACAAAGTGCATTCATAAATGTACCCTTTCAGCTCCTACTCTATATTTTACATATTAAATTCTAGCATCTTCAAGTGAAGTTCTGCAATACAAATTATTTTTTTTCTTTAGGTTACCACCTGGATGCCTCTCATTAGAAAGAATTCCAGTAGCCCTGGAGAAGAAATAATTATTTCAGATCTTCTTAAATATATATTTACTACACTATTGTTTCTGATTTTTAGTTTTAGTTTTAGAATTAAGACTTTAATTCTGGAATTTCATATTTCAAGACCTATTAAGAGATTAAAAGTGTCATGCAGAACATCTTTCACCCTTAGTCCTGAAATAGATGGTAATTGATTTTCCTCATTGAATATAAAACTGAGAAGGCTACAGCATGTTGGTTATATATATATATATATATATATATATATATATATGATGGGCATAACTTGAGATTCTTGCAGGCTAAGGTTTATTGTTACAAATTGTTTGATTAAGAACTGCATGCCAGCAGCTTGAAAAATTATGCTTTCCCTGGCCATTCCCAAAAAATTCTCAACAGAACTGAAATTATTGGGTATCAGTGTTGAGTAGCTCATTTAAAAAATAGACTTAGAAGCCTCAAACATTCAGAATATTTTCCATTTTAGTTATTTTCAAAGAGGGATGCAAAGATAGTGTCTTTAGTTTGTTCTAAGTTTTTGTTTTGAAATAAATATAAGAAATTGAGATCAACATTGAATGCTTTTCAAAGCTTTATAGGAAACATTAATGTGAAATATATTTTTTTTCAATCTGCTGCCTTGCAAATGTGTGAAACATGGATTTTTTCCTCTCTGAGAAATACACTGAACACAGAAGCATGGAATGGGAGCACTGTCTCTTATCACCTTCTAATTTAGAAAGATACTGAGCCAAGGATGATCCTCCTTCAGAGCTGGTGCTTTCACATTTCAGTTCAACAAACACCACTGCTATTCTTGCATAATTTTGGGGATTTAATCTCTGACTCATTTCCCATGTGTAAAATGAAAAGAAATTTGTTAGCAAAACTTACTTTTTCAACTTAGTTACTATTAATCTTGGCACAAAAAAGTTTCATTATGCCTTTAACAATCCAACTATGGCTATTACAAAATATTTTATTACATACTTCAAGAAATAAACTTCTTTAAATATTTATTTCAACATACATCACCTTAATAGTCTGAAGATTTAATCAGGATCTTAAAATATTCCTATACATTAAAATATTTTCATATAGGGCTATATTTACACAAATGTTGTGGGCTCCAAGTCCCTCTGATTCATTCAGTTTGGAATTTATTTATCCTTGCACTTAACTCTTGACAAATTTGCAGCTAAATCGCTGGTGAGTGCCACCACAACTGCAAAATGGGCTGATCGAGTATGAGGAGGTCATCTAGGGAGGCTTCCATCAGAACTGTCACACTTTGGAGAGTTCCAGCTATCTGGTACCACAGGCTGTTTAACAACATGAGTCATTGGCAGAAAATGCCACACAGCTTTAGAAGTTCCTTAAAAAACAACAATTTTTTCTTCCCCTAGCCTTTGCCACTTTGCTTCAATTAAAAGAATCTCAGAGTTCTATACAGAATTAAGAAATTCAATTATCCTCAAAAAAATCTGGGTTCTCAATCTTCTGACATTTTACAACGGGAGTAAACTCAGCCATTCTACACAGAGATGGAGAAAGATTTGGTTACTGAAATAGAAATTACTTAACAGAGCAGTCAGGATCCTTCCTTCTGTCCTGGCTCACTTCATTGCTCAGTAATCTGGGGACACTAGATATAGTTTCTCATCTGTAACACACTTTTACCTGAAGCTTTGAGCTAAGATAGTTTTCACTTGTGTTTTTTTTTCCCTGTCCTCCTCTTCTGCTAATAACACCATTTAAAACCAGCTAATGGAAGCTGGAGAAAGCCTGCCACTTGACACTTTCAGTACTGCAGAAGAAAATTAAACTCTGCAGCAGTGACTAAAAGAATTGACTCGATCATTCGTTGTCTGCTCCTTGCCAGCCTGACAATCCTTTCCTGTTTCAATCCCACCTCAGGAAAACTTCTCTTATAAAAGATATGAATTCAACAGTAAATGAACTGCCCTTTCTGGCACAAGAGCTTGCTCCTTTGAATCTTTCTGTTCTAGGTTTTGTTAGGGTAAACAAGACAGCACCTGTGGCACTGACTGTGCACAGCAGAATTAATTCTATTAACATTGTAAATTCCAACAGAACAGGGTTAACTGGACTCCTGCCAGATGAAGAGCAGTAAATTCCTAAACTGAAAGGTTAAGGCATTTGCATTAGCCTTTCTCACTCTCCTTGGAAACTCCAACCCACAGCAACGCTTCAGATCAGGTTTTTCAGGTCAGAATGCAGAGGCAGATTGTTCAGCTGTCTAGCAGGGTGATAAATGATTTTCCTAGGCTGTGAACATTTTCATAGTCTGCAGAGAGAGAAATTTAAGGTCTTCTAAGGTTGAAACAAATGCCTATTTGAGAGCAGGCACTTAAAGAATTTACCACAAAGTGGGGGGACATATTAGTGCCCAATCTCAGCCTCATAGAGTGCAGAGGCTTGAGCCAGACAGCCTTGCCCCAGGTGAACACTGTAACCACTGGAACAACAGCAAATCTTTCATGGCATGCACAGAAAACCCTTAATAGCAGAGATGGGGAGTATTTGAGAGTGAGATTTCTTGTCAAAACAAGAAGAAAGGCATCCAATTCAGCTATTTATCTGAAGCTGTCTGAAGGAGCATTTACACTTGTTCCATTTATGGCCTATATTTCAGAGCACTCAACAGCTTAGTGATAAGGATGCTCACTGAATTTTCAGAATTGAATATATACTTTCTGGTCCAAATCAGCTTCAGAAGACTCTTCAATCTGAGCAAATATCTGCATTTCAAACCAGCTTTTTATTTCAATACTTAATATCTCTCTTTTCCTTCATCTGCAGTTTGCCCCAGCTCCCCATCTTTTTTAAAAAGTGCAATTGACTGGAAGATTTTAAATTTTTTTATGTAGATACATAAACACCTACAGATCAGTGTCCACAGCCCAGTGTGTGGCAGCCACTACAGAATAACTGATAAGTAGAGAACACTTCCTCTCCACTTTGAAAAGAATACTGATGATTCCCAAATTTCTTTGATTTCCAAAGTTCTAATAAGTTTTTTGTTCCTTGTTTGTGTGAAACAGATCAACTGGACAGCTTGTATAAAAACAAAGGTATAATACTTGAATCATACAATTACTTCACAATTTCTTGCTCTGAATTGTGCTCACAACCAGAGCATACACCAGCTAATAGCATTTGAACTGATAGGAACTATACAGCAGTAAGAGAGCCAAGAATCTTCAGGCTGGGATATAGAAAATCCCCATAAGTTAACCTTAGGCAAGAGAGACTGAAGAGTCAGTGCCTAATAAGTCACCCGTGGTAGTACTATGACAAAACAAACATTTAAATTTTTTTAAAATTTGTAAAAAAAATATATATATATATAAAAAAAAATAATACCACATTTTAATCACTTCAGAGAAAGGATTTACAGAGTATCAGGGGAAAAAGGAAATAAACATAAAGACTTTTGGGTTTAGGATTAACTAAGAACCAATAACAACAAAACCAAGGTGAAAAACCAAGTAACTGCTGTAAGTCTTCAGAAATCAGAAAGTTCCACTGCAGAGTTGACTTTTATTCCATAAACATCTGAAAATTAAAACAAATTTTTCTTTTTCTTATGGCCACCTCTTTTTAGCCCATCGCTTTTCAAATGGCTTTGTTTTATGTCTTACTTACATTTTTCAGTCTCTTTTTGCTCATTCTCACAGTCAGCCTCTTTCCATTGTGTGCCATTATTCCATTTCCTTAAAATTTTCCCAGAAAAAAATACTCCTCTTCATGGAGAATTTATTTCAGAAACAGTAAACAGTGTGACATTCAATTACTAAGTCACACAGGTAAGTGAACAGCATGACTGGCAAAGGAAAAGTAAAAATCAAGTTTGTATTTTAAAAGATGTTCAGCCTAGAAGACAGTGGCTATAACTGGACCTTTCTTGGAGTCAAGAGCCAAAAACATTTCTTACAGCTGGTGATGACAGAAAGTGAACATATGGAGCAAGTGAGGAGAAAAACACTGGAGGAATGAAGAATACTCAGAAAGTTAAATCATATTACATGAAGTAATTTATCAAATTCTCCATCAGTGTGCCCTTCCTGCAAGGACTCCAGGATGGGGACCTCGATAACTTGTAGAAGTTGGAAGAAAAAGAAAAATAGGTAGAAGCCACTAGGGACTGAGAAGTAAGAGAAAACAAAATTAGTACTTGCTGTCCTGGAAGTGAGTAGTTGTCATCCTGACCTTAAGTGAGTTTTAAGACTTAAAAGTCTTAAAATTGCTTCCACTAAACCTCTACAACTGCTGACAGAGATTCTCTTTACTGGACAAAACCACAACCTTTTATTGGTGGATCAATAGCATGCACATTTAAACAACTCACAACACCATTCAAAGGGGGAAAAAAGATATAAATTAAAAAAGATCAAGTTATTCCTATAATTAGAACTTTACAGTGAAGTTAAATGAATGTTATATCCTCATTTTGCACCAGACGCAAAAAAACCTACACCATCTTCAGGAACAAATAAATAATAAGGACAAACCCCCTAATTAATCAGGACCAAATTAAAAGAACGTCAAGCACATAGATGATCTACAGGCAAAGAAGAGTTCAGTGTTTAATCACTTCTTCTAGTGTTCAGGTAGAATTTGTGAATTCGTATCTGACAGAGCAGCTCCCTAAGCTTCTTGTACCAATCAAAAGTACACCAAGGTCAGTACCCAGGGTTGTAGCGCTCCAAGGAAGATTGAGTGGAAAGTCCTGAATTATAAACAGCAGGTAAGAATATGCAAACATCAGGTACCACAAGCCAGCTGATGCAAGGTAATTTGTTGAGGAAGCCAGCTGTTCTTGAGAGGAACCCCAGGAGCAAGAGGACCTGAGCACTCATTTGGCTCACCTGGCTACATAATTTTTTAAGTCTGGGTGGCCACAGACCTTCCAGGACTTGGCTGCCTAACTAATATAATTTTGAAATGAGCTAAACACTCACTGTTCACACACATCTCAGTAAGATTTGCTGACCACAGAGGGAAGCTAAATAACCAACAGGGAAAGTGATAAATTCTCAATTATCACTCCATCAGATGTGTTCCACCACTCAAGTTCTGATCACATTCTGTAAAGCCATTTAGATGCAGAACTGTCATGAACCAAGAGGAACCCATGGCAGAACCTTGTTTTGAATAACCATACTAAGAACCAGAAACCAAGAAGTCAAAATCAGTCTTGCTACTACTTGAGCATCTTCCTAACCAAAGCCAAGTATTTAACACAAAACCCACAATTTTTCCCAGCACCTTTTCTAGACAGAAATAAAACTTCTATATGTGCCTCCACCAAATGAAGTGATAAAGAACCTGTAACTTACTCCTTCTATCAGTCACAGCAGCAGATGAATCACTGTGACATGTAGCAAAACGCTGACTGCAAAGAAAGGAACCTCTCAAGGCCCCAGCAGCATTTATTCTGAGCCAGATCAAGTTTGTTATTGCTGAACTATTTTAAGTCAGAATTACAGGTAAATAAAAAAACCAACAAAACAAAATCAAACAAAAATTCCCACCCGAAACCAACCAAAAATTAGTCATTTTAATGACTAAAAAAATAAAAGACATACCAGTTCAAGTTAAATGGAAAGCAGAATTACCTCATTCAAGCAGTGAGATAATTTGCAAGCAGTTTTAATGATATGCAACTTAATATTGGATAGGAGATCTAAAAGTTTCAGGCCAAATGATCCAAAGAAAAGAAGATGGTGGTATTTATATTGGAATCTTCATAATGAAGGGAATATATAGCCATATGGCACATGAATGTCTGGAGTCCAATAACTCTTGGAAAGAAATGATAAATGCTCTGAAGGGCATAATTAAAAATTACATTCCTTTAACCTTAGAGCTATGTATTTCTGTTTGCAGAACATATATAGACATTTGCAGATCTGCTGGGAAAATCCAGGATATAAATTCGAAGGCAGTGACAGTATCAGATGGATGGTCACTGGATTTGAATGCAACAAAGATTTGCTTTTTATATCTTGCTGATTCCCTTCAGTTCTGCAGATGGAAAATATGCATTAGAAGTTAGCAATTCATAGCCATACTTTGATGCTTAGAAATTGATCATTAAGTATTATCTCCCTTCTTCAACAAAAAACTCACCCCAATATATTTAGAAACCAGTAAAAGGAAAGAAGAGTACTGCAAGTATTCTTTGCAAATCCAAGTACATTAAGCACAGCAAATTGTTAGCTACCAGAACAAAAACCAATTTCTGCTTGTTCCAAGATGAATATATAAAATCATAATGAAAAGGTTTCATGTAACTCTAAAACATTTGTTCAATAGGATAACATCAAAACAAAAATGTATTTTTAGGGGGAGAAATAGGACTCCGTCACTTTGTTATACAGCAGCACAATCTGCCTGTTCATCATATACAAACCTGCAGAGTGAAGAGTGATCAGAGGTACCACTATAGTAACACAAGCATCTAACTTCTTTAACTTTCTCCTCTCAATTCTCCTCCTTCACTGAATGAAGTTGAGTGATTTTACAGCCAAAGGAAATCAACAAAAAGAGGACATGACAAAGGGGAACATGACCCGAGAGTGCAAGTAAAGAAGGAAAGTACAAGGAGTTATCTTGGATTAATGGAAAGGAAAATCAGAGACAGTTCTCAGATGGCAACTGCTTATTTTAATTCAACCATTAATACTAAGTATCAACCAGGGAATGTACCCTCTGTGACTGAAATGATAAATTTAAATATATAAATAGAGGATGGCCATTTTCTTAACACATTTACTGGCTAATGCTATTCAGAAAATTTAGTATACAAAGAGAAGAAAACAAATTTTATAAATTGATGTTATAATCTAGGTTCTGATTGTTTCAGCCCTGGGCAGTTCCATTAAACCTCTTGCATCTCTTTTCATGAATCAAGCAGAAAGCATTAGCTTTAAATCACTGCAAGACACACCTAATTGCTTATCTCACACTGAAGGATCATGTGTGACAGTGATACAGCAGTCCCTGTGAAATACTGGAGAATCTCCTCAGTGTTTCAAAGGAACAAAAAAATGCTGCCTCATAATCCACATTTGTAGAAGATTTATTAGAAATCTGAATTGAAGTCAAGCCTTTTAGTGGTCTCCATTTTCTGGTTGGTAAATCTAATGGCAGGATAGACTTTCCAAATGCAATAATATTGATCTGGGCAATGCAGCATCAGTAAATTAAAGTCAGCTTTTAAAAAATCTCTTCATGCCAGCTATGTCAGAGGCATATGCAATGAAAGGCTGCAGAGAAGATATCTGAAGTCACAGAGTCAGGGCTATACAGAAGAAAATACAATGAAAATGGAAAAACTTAAAAAACTTAGAAATGTTATTATTTTTCAATAAAAATTATTTCTCAAATTTCTCAAAATGCACACAGGGACACCCTCTGATAATTGGCAATAATTGTAAATGGTAGTTTTTATAGCTTTATCTCTCTTCTATTTTGCATAACTTAAGGGGAATCCCTCACCATGTTTTAACCATTTTGACTGACAGATTTTTTATTTGTAAGCTGCAATTGCTATTCCACCTCTTCTGCAAGACTAAAACACCTTACAATTTTTGGCTAGTGCTCCCAGGTTGACTTAAATCAATCAAAACATTCCATGTTATACCAAAATGACCTGAAGGTATCCAACAGTCACTGAGTTCTCACCACCCTTTGCTCCAGGTACAAGTGCCTATCATTAAAGCTGTTTATTTAAACCTGTATAATGACACTCCATTTCCAGCATGTTGTTCATAAGGAAAGGGAAGACAACAGCTACACAAAGTCAATTACATTGCTTGAACTGTAAGACACTTAGAAACAAGAGGTATCAACATAATATACAAACTTAGACAAAAGAAAACCTAAGCTTAAAAGTCATGATTTATGCCCATAACTGTCACTTATGCAGCAGAAAGTTTTTATCATCCTCTCATAAATGAAGAATTAGACTTTATGCAACCATCCAGTAACTATGTCACAACTTCATTTCCAATGGGGATGGCATGCTAGGATACCTAAGAAATTCACACTATACTTACACACATATGCATATTTTAAATATCTACTTATAGCCATGTACCCATCCCTCTGTGACATCCTTCCTCCAGACCTCTTCACATTGGAATATCTTGGTCAGGAACTCAAACAAGCAAGCTCAATTAACTCCCTATTTAAGGAACATAATCTATGGACATGAAAAGTTATCTGAAGAGTCAGTCAAAAAGTGGCCTCTGAGAAGCATGGATACACAGGAATACAGGCAGAGGCTTAGTTTTACATTTAGAAATAAAATATATGTATTCAAATACAAACATGCCACAATGCAGTACCAGCAGGAGAGGTATCACACCCACCTATATCCTGGGGAATGTCCACACTGAAATACTATCTGAAAACACAACTAATTTTCACAGCAATGAAATCACTGCAGCTGCAAATTGTGCTCTTCATATTCTCTAAATCTTAAAAGCCTATTTGGCATTAATGTAAGTCTAACCTTGAATTAGCCATCACCATAGTCTAAGGAGAAGGTCACCCACTGCCACCACTGCACTGGTGGTCTTTGTTCACACTGTTCTTCCCCTGCAGAATTATGTTCAAATTTGCCACAATAAAAGGATGCTCTGCCTCTACTGCTCTGCCTCCCTTCTGCAGCCCTACACACAACTTAATTAAATAAAGTCGTTTTTCCCAGAGTCTGTTGACTATTGAAAATGCAGCTCCTTTCACACACTTTGGCTGGATTTAGCACATTAACTGCAGTTACCTATTACTTCTGGGCACAGAGGTGACAGCATTGCAAGGTAACAACACCCTGAGGAACAAGACAGGTATAAACAGACAAAAGAAGAGAAATTCTTCTGCTTGACCTTTCCTCTTCATAGAGAGAAGTGGGTGGGTAGCTTTTAACCCCTCTCCACTCTCACCCATACATTAGTTCCCTTCTATCATTTCCCCTACATTTTTTTTTTTTTTTTTCCCTTGGAAGATTTTTCTTGGTGATGAATGAGCTAGGAGAGACTGAAAACTTGAGCTGAAATAAGCATTCAAAAAGACCAAATGTTGATGCAAAAAAGGGTAGCCACAATGTTCCAGATCTTGATCCAGAACTCAATTTGCTCATTTTTTTTCTCCCATCAGACTTTGCTCCAAGTTCATCTTTAAGCCAAAACCTTTGCAAACAAAGAAGGTCTCATATGGGCAATTTTAGAATTGATTAAAAGCAAATAGTTTGCAATAGAATCTCAGTTGTGGAACCCTTTACCACAAGATATTGTTATGTTTAACTAGATTAAAAAATGATTGAGTATTCCTGTTACTCATTTATAAATATTAAAAAGAGATGGCAGGACTTTGAGAAGATTAAAATTACATGCTTTGGGGCTTAAGCTAATTTTAATGGGGATTTAGCAGAAGCCTCCTCTGTGAACAGGTCATTTACAGCATCTTTCCAAAGGTTTTCTTGTGTCTCCTTGTGAAAGCAGCTTATATTCTGCTGTCTCGGGGGCTGCATCTCAGGGACAGGCACTTCATAGGAGACTTGCTGATTTTATTATCAAATGGCAAGTTTTGGGTGTCCAAAAGTGGAATGGCTATGGCTTTATCAGATATCAGGGGCTGCTGAACAGGAGACCCTAAGCAGGGGATGCCAGTACAGACAGACTATGAAGATCAGGGTCATGTTCAAGTTGCTAAAAAATAACTGTAACAACCCATGTGAGAGAAATACCTTGTGCTTAAAGTTCCAGTAAGTAATAGGGATTGTAATATTTATTTTAAGCCTGCAGTGAGGTGCAGTATTTTGCCAGTGAGCCAGGAGCCAAGGAAAGGATGGGGTCTGAGTCACAAAAATTTATAAGGAAACTAAGGTAGCCAGGACAGGGTAAACAAATTGATTCCATTTGTTCAGGAATTCTGGTAATTGCAGTTTCTGGCTAATCCACAAACAGCTAAAATAGGATTGAACTACATGGACAGGTGATAGAGGAGATATGAAAAGCTGGCTGGGTGTGGCAGTCACTGCCCAGGGTGTGGCTGGGCATCGGTCAGTGGGTGTGGAGTGCCTCGTGGATCCCAGAATGGTTTGGGTTGGAAGGGACCTTAAAGATCATCAAGTTCCAACCCTCTGCCATGGGCAAGGACACTCTCCACTACACCAGGTTGATCAGAGCCCCATCCAGCCTGGCCTTGAACACTTGAACGTTTCCAGGATGGGGTAGCTCAACAGGGAAGAATTTCTTCCTAAAATCTAGCCTAAACCTACCATTTTTTGGAATGGAAACCAACTTTCCATTTAAAGCCCCTTGTCCTACCACTAGTTTTGTGATCCTATCATTTGTTTTCTATGTTCTTTGATCATTATTTTTTCCTTTTCTTTCTGCCCTATAAAATTGTCATTATCACAACAAGCAGTTTTACCTTTCTCCCATTCTCATCCCACTGTGGGGCAGTGAGTGAGCAGCTGTGCTGTGCTTAGCTGCCTGCTGGGTTAAACCACAATGAGGTCCTTGCCTTCCAGCTACATTATCAGGTAGACAGTTTTCCAGGGAAATTTCCTGGCCATTTAAATGTTCTTGTTTCATTGCATAGTGGGGGGCATTCCATTTAAGTATGAAGGATAAGGGCTGTGGTTATTAAGCAGAAATTCACCAGCTGCACCCTCCATACATTAAGGTTCCCAATACAGTGAAAGCACATTTGAAGTTGTGCTTCAGTGTCAACCAAGAAATGGCTTTTAAAAGCTACTTCAGGAGATTGTGACAGCCCAGGTATAAAACCAGACAACTCATCACTGGCCACAAAAGCATCCCCTGCTTATGATCTGCTGTTAAGTAACCCCTGACATCCAATACAATCCTTCTTCTTTTTGATGCAGAAAAGCTGTGGGACAGTGTCAGACCACAGTGAACAACACAGCAGTGCCAGCACTAACAGCACTTAGTCTATCCCCAGTAGCTAAACTGTCTCTAATAATTTTCCCTTGATACTAAACTTGCTACTGATGTTGGGAAGAGATTGGATTTAGATACAGAACTCGTTGTGCAATTGCAGGTTAATAAGAATGCATAAAATGTGCAGCAGCCACTAAAGCATCCTTTTAATCAACTAGTCAGGCACAAAATTCACACCACATTTATGTTTTTGGGCTTTTCCTGTGAAATACAGTGACTCTGCATAGCATAAGTTGAAAATCAGAGACCTGTTTTTTTGTTTTCTGTGCACCAAAGCATGCTTTATTGAAAGGCACTTCAACTAAGACCCCTTACATAACCTTGGTGCCGAGGGTAAACACCAGATATTTATTCCTAATGACCACAGTCATTTGGGGAACAAATAATACAAATCTAGAAACAAAAGAGCTTTAGTTTCCCCTTAGCAGCATGTAATTAACTTACCTTCCAAAGCCCAGCTCCACTCCTTCTAGGTTTTTGTTTTATTCACAAGCAAATAATCACTGTTTTTTTGACAGCTTGCTTTACTCCCTGTAGTCACTTCTGCCTGCCTCAACTTCCTGATCTTTAATTCTGGCTGTTGTCTTAGCAAGTACCTACAAAAATATAAATAAACAAACTAATTTTTGCACATACATTTTTTTTTTTATCTACTATCTAAATTATTATTCATTAGTTAGCAACATACTGTTAATGTTCTTTTTCTTTCCCCCCAGAGGTCATTACAGGCCTTTCCATCCCTTGTTGACTGGAGATAAACAGACATTCCACAGAACTGGTCAATAAAATGACCAATTTGTCCAAAATATCAAGTGATTCATCAAAATGATCAGTACTATAATAGGCTTTTAAGGCAAATAAGATCCATATTTTACAATGGAAGTAAAGTTAAGTTCAAATAGCTGCAAAAATTATTCTTCTGCTGTACTAATATTTACTGGAAGTTTGACAACCAAGAGAGGGGGTTTTGTATCACTAAAAAGTTCAATTAATAAAGATGAAAACCCTGCAGTCAAGATGAGATTAAATTAAATACTTCAATTTATCTCAGATTTTGTAAGGTCACATTTTCTAATGGAAAGTACTTGTCAACGTTGATATGGAAGTTGTGTTATTTCTTCATCAATTTGAATTTGCAGCTTTCTGCTTAGCATTTTTTGGCTTCAAAGTTCATCCCAGCTGTAACAATTGGTTAATTTAGTAATGAGAAATGCCTGACTCATATCTTGACTTGTACACTGTGACAAATAAACAATCTCTCTGACACATCCACAGTACAGCTGGCTCCTCTCTGAATATACCATGGTGTAGAAGACGAAAGAAGAGACATTTCTGATTATGTCACAAGGAAAATTTTTGGCTTTTGATGTCAATGCAGAATACAGTTTACCCATGTGTCACTGGAAAACCTGGTTGAAAGTTCAAACGTGAGAAAAATGCCACACACATTTTGTACTGAGAGTGAATGGAATGTGTTTGTCCAGAGACTGTTGGAATCCAGAAAGCAGAGAATATTCTCCAGGGGTTTTAAGGGACCCAAACACTCTGACAAACACTACTTTTAATCTTTGTCCATGGAAAGGGCTTCCTAGGCTCTGGGATGTAGCAGAACTTTCAAAAGTGTGGATTAGATAGTAGTATAATACGTAATTTATCACAGGGTGAGAAGTTTAGATTTTTGGGTTTGGTAGCATGGTAAGTAGATAAAGAAAAGATCCAAAACCTTGTGTTTTTTAGGTTTCTTCCTCCTTCTTCATCTCCTCCATATTCTGCAGTGTTGGGGACACAGAACCATTGGTCACAATTTGCTGCAGTATAGTATCACATGAATAGAGATTTAGTTAGTTATTGAAAGAAAAAGAGAAATAATGTACTTTCTCAGTGATAATTGGGTGAATTATCTTCAAGAGAGCCTTGATTCTGTGTGTTGGAGGCTTTTTGGTGTTTTTTCTCCTGCACGCCAAGCTAGTGTAAAGCCTGGTGTGCAGAAATTGCTGATCAGAAAATAATAAACAACCTGGAGAATGAGAGCAACCAAGAGTCCCCTTTGCCTTTTTGCTTAACAAGGACTTTTCAAAAGGCCTCCCTTACCAAGGGAGAGACATGTGGGAGTGAAAAACTCCAACAAGAGACTTTGTGGAGTCTTTATCCTTTGAGATACGCAAAGTTCATCTTCTTGTGGCCCTGAACAAACCCTTGCACTGAGCAGGAGGGTGAAACCACACAACCTCAAGAGGCTTCTACCAACGTCAGCAGCTCTGCACTTCTCTTTGGTCCATACATTTCCCCCCAGAAGAAAATATTACAGGTTTCAAATCTCATCTGTTCCTCCCCCAGAGCATTTAACACTTAGACGGCTTTGAGATGACACTGAACAGATGCCAGAGAGCATGCTGTCACCTTCACAAATGGAAACTTTAACTCCTATACCACAGAATAATTTTCCTGCTTTCTGGTACTTCTATGACACCACAATCTTTGCATTCTTGGCTGCACTGTGATCCAGTTTTAATAAAAACTGTGGAAGCTATTCCCAACCCATGTGTTCTCTAACACGTTACTCTGCCACCTTCCTGGAGCTGTTTAGTACTCAAGAGATGGGCAACAAAATTAATATCTTCTACTCTGAAAAAAGAGTATCAGTCAACTCCAACAACTAGATTACTTAAATTTCTACCTCTGGGAAGCACCTGAGTCTCTTTTTTTGTTTGTTTGGTTGTTTGTTTTCATTGTTTGGGGTTTTTTAGAGACTATGTACATTGTACAATTTCATGCTTGTTTGTGTTTTCAATTAACACTCTGTCTTCTGTCTCTCCTGAAGAAACTATATTGCTCTCTCTCCACTTCTACTCATTTGCTGTGGTGTTATGAAGCTCCTTTTAGACACACAGGAATTTCCCACTCAGCTGAATAAGGACTTATACATATTGTAAATCTCACTTTAAAGACAAGTAAATAGAAGTCAGGTGTTGACATATTTTGTTTTAAATTGAGGGCATCTTTAATACTTAAAATAATTATTGTCTGAGCTGCTTAAATTCTTAATAATGGTATTTACAAATGCAAATCCATTTCACAAAGCTTGAGCTGCAAGTTTAAAAAGTCTACAAAATGTACCTGGTCACAGCTGGGGTTTCTCTTTAATAAAAGAAAGTCAGAAGTTATTTCAAGTTGGTTTAGAGAGTTATTTTGGTTTGTTTATAAGGGGAAATTCAAGGGTATAGAGTTATGCAGGCTGGATGGACTTTCTTTCTATTCTCATCCCCCTGTACTGGAAAAAAAAAAAATCCTACAACGAAACAAACAAAACAAGCTCACCAAGACCCAACTTGCTTCTGCAGACAGTATCTATCAGCATGGGTCACACATCAGCACCTGTAAATATTCTGGTAACAGACTTAAATGTCATTTCACTGTGCTCACATCTTTTACATGGTCTTGAATTCAGGCTCTTGGGGTAGTCCTGCCTTGTTCTGCTCCACTCACACATTTCTACCACATTGCAGCTGAAATGCAGGTGTCCTCACAGTTCACATACATTCTGTCAGCTCTCTAAAAAGGATGCATGCACCTGATCCAACATCAAGAAATTTTCAGGTAATGCTGTCTTGGAGGAAAAAAAAAGGCATGAGTGAATCACTTTTTGTCACAAAGCTCTGCTAATAAACATGGGCTTTCCAAATCAGTGCTAATTTAAGCAAAAGTTTCTTTCAAAATACAACCAGGTGACATCTGAACACTACAGTGAGCCATTTCAAACCCCCAGAAGTGAAACATTTCATTTTTTGTCTTGAATTTGTTTTTGAGTGTTAGGATTATAGTATGGAAAGGGTACTTATGGTAGAGTCAGCTCTACCTGCCTCTACTGTAGTGTTTCAATCAATCCCAAATAATTTCCATTTTCCCCCCTGGAAAAAGCACTCTCATAAAGACTTCATGCTGTCAGATTAGTTCTAGCGGGAATGCATACAAGCTTTCAAACACTGAAGTCTGTCACAGCGCTGTAAAACCTTCTGCATTCACAGAATGTGAGAAAACCAAACCTTTTGCTGATACCTACATCAGCAAAAGCTTATTCCCTGAGTGCACTTGTCATTTCATGACTAAAGCATGATTTAGAAATTCTTGGTGCTAAATATCCACCAAGGAAACTATATTCTTTTCATTATATTTTTTTTTAATATTCCTCACTACTGCCATGTCCATGCATAAAGATTCAAGTATCCCTCATATATAGCTCCTATTTTTCAAATTTATTTTTTAAATAGTTCTCAGAGGCAGCTTTCATTCACTTTCTCCTCTCACACAAAGGTCAGTAATTGTACTATTTTTGCTCTATTCTCACTCCAGTCATTTCTGTTCTGAGTGTTCATGTCTCATCTCTTTAGATTTCACACTTCTGAGTACACGGTCTATACATCTCTTTATATCAAATTTTAAGAGATTAAGATGCTGGTCTTCTCTAGGTAGCAATAATTTGGTCTGTGCTTTTCTGGAACACAAATTCAAAATGCAAGATGTTTCAGCCAGACAACAGAAAACCCAAACAAGGTGAATTAACTCAGGCTATGAGCTTAAGGAAATTAAGAGAACTGCAAATAACAAAAGGAACTTTATTGATAGCACCATCCAGAGAGAAAGACACAGCACCTGGAAAAAGGCTGCAGTTTAAACAGCCAAATAGAGTCTGACAGGGCAGCAAAATATCAGCCAAATAAGCAACGAGCAACTAATTTGTTAGGCATGCTTAGCCCACCAAAAGGATGATTGATGACAAGAAGTAACGCCAACTGCTTACACTGAATACCAGGAAGAGTAAAACCCTTTCAGCTCAACATTCTTAGGTTTTTATTTTATATTTATGGTTGTTAAAGGGACACTTCAAACACAGATCTGAATGCAATATCAGGCTTTTCTAGTCACTATGCAGCACATCAGATAAATTCTTCAGATATTATGCTGCTTTATTAGTATCACCTTTTTTTTTTTTTTTTCCCAACTGTTCCTCACTGAAGATTGGAAGTATTTCACAAGAAGAAGGATTATTAAGAACTATTTAACAACAAAGTTCACTTTCAAAATGGAAATGTACATTTAAACACTGATGCTTCCCATAGCTTCATTCTAGGGAATTCATGCTTTCCTTCCTATTCTATTAATTTTAGTATGTGGCAGTGCACCACGTTATCATAAGCCCTTTTAGGCCTCTGTTATTCACATTCTGTCCAAACAATTTTTAAGAAATCTGAATTCATGACATCTCAGGGACTGCAGTGACACATGTGCTCTGAATTCTCCACCAGCTATTATGTCAGGTCAAGGTATCCCTTTTCCCATTGCACAATTCTGCTGACCTGACATTTGTCACCTTCCTCTGCCCTTTAGCTCATCTTTGTCTAATTTGGTTTTAAATGCCTTATTTGTAACACTGAGCTCTTCCCTCTCATTTCCAACCAACTCCTGGATCTGGACATCATTCCTCTTCAGATAAAGCAAACACCAATGTAGCCACTTCCAAATCCTTTTGGCAGTTCCATTTTATCTATCTAGAGAAAATTGCATGTCCTGAGGTACTAGGATTTTTTTCAGCAGATTTTACCTTTTCAGTGGAGGAACACAGATGACCGGGTGTATGTGATGCTGCTCTGTGCAGCTACTTCCTTACTGAACCTTGGCCAGAATCCTGCTCTGATTTTCTGAACTTTTGAAAGGCACAATTTTGACTATTTGGAAGCTGGGCTTTTCTGAAATTATGGCATTGTTGCCTGGTGTAGGGCAGGTCATGCTTGTGGGAGTGGGAACTTCTGTAAGTAGATCAAACAAAAATTTCTAAGCCAAAAGGAATAAAAGCAACCTCCGAGCTCACAACATTAAGAGCCAAATGAAAAGCCTGACCATGATTTCCTGCAAGTTCAGCAGTTTTCTCAAATCCTTTCATTCAGAAAGGGCAGAGCAATCTCTCCAGCCTGGGAGATTGGAAATAGCAGGAAGTGAGGGAGAGAGCCCATGGGCACTTCTGGCATTTTGGAGTAGGCTCAGACACTCCAGTGATGAGGGGATGAAGGTGGATGGATTGTTTGGAGCCTGTCAGCCCTGCCATCAGCCACAGCAGAGCCATTGTTAAAAAAGTAAACAATTCTAGCACAGACTGGTCAAGTGAAACCATGACTTTTCCATCCCTCATTCCCAACTCAGTGCTGAGTACCGGAATCACTGAACTGTTTAGGTTTGGAAAGACCTTTAAGATCAAGGACATTCAGCAGGACTGTCAAGGCCATCAGGATTCCTTGTCCCCAAGTGCCACATCCACATGGGAATCTGCAATTTAGGACTCCTGCAAAGTAAACTGGTATAATTAATGAAACTACTATGCATCAAAAATTACATGAGAAAATAAGAAACAGCAAGTCAATAATTAAGGTAAAATCATCAAACATTTAATAGAGCTCAACATACTTGAAGTCTTCCAAGAGTGCCCATACATCTTTTGAAACAGCAAAGTAACTCCAAAACTTGCATTGTTGCCAAGTTTTGAACTGTTTTTCACCGAAACCTGCCCACCATCAGGCATTTCAGTGATGAGTGTGCCATATTTTCTTGTGAAAAATGAAAATTATTACTGAGACAAACACATACATTTTAGTAGAAATAATATTTTAGAAAAACACAGCAATAATAGTGTTAAAATTTGATTAGAAGTTGCAGGGTAAGTTACTGTTTTCTCTAAACAAACAGCCAAGAGTTAATACAGATTAAGAATTTATACCCTTACCTGCAAAATACAGGTAGGAACAAAAAAAAAAAAAGTTATTCTGAAAAAAAAATCCAAACTTTTATGAAAAATGTATTCCATCTAAGAAAACAAGAGGACTAGCTGAGACCCAAGATTTCCTCTGAAATTTTAACCCAGTTCTGTTAGAAGTATCAGTTGCACACGTACAATGGTAAAAAGACATTTTCTGCTCTGGTAATCTATTTAAAAGCTGGAAGATAGAGGTTTTTCCCCAAACAACTAAAAAAAAAAAAAAAAAAGAAAAAAAAAAGAGAGAAAGAAGGCAATAATGCAAAATAATGCAGTGATCTAATTAAGTTACACAAGACAGCCCCCTGCCACAGCCAGAAACAGATATAGGATCTGAGGATTATAAGTGCCAGAATTTAGCATTAATTAATCATTAATTAACATGTTCAATACTTGTATTTTAATACGTAGAATGCACAGAAACATTCTTTGCTCTGTCACTTCTAGAAAAAAGAAAGAAATGCTGTCAGAAAAAAGCTAATTTTGTCTTGATGGTCAGCTCCAGCACCTGCTTGTCTCAAGCTGTTTCTCCATCTCCTGCCCCCAGTCTTCTCTGTACAAACAGGATGGATTCTTTCATGGGAAAATACAGAAGTAAATAAATAAATAAATAAATAGTCAGAAAGTGAGAGCTGTTAACATTCATTAAAAACAAAGCATTGCTGAGCTGCTCTCTAGAAAGGCAAAAACATTTCTAGACTTCATGTCCTTAGTGTTGAAGGGATGTTAATTAAAAAAAAAAAAAAAATCTTAAATCTGTACAGAAATATGGTCTTCTGCAGGAAGGGGAAAGGGAAAAGGAAAAGGAATCAACAAGTACATGAAATGCAATGACCAGGGTTTGTTTAAGAAACCAGCTGTGGTACATCTGAGCCACTCATTTCCACAGAACTGCAATTTACTCCTGCTAAACCTGGCCCAGAACACATGGATGTGTAACACCAACAACAACCCAGCTGAACTTTCAGAGGTAAGAGTACACATCAGTAATTCCACACCCACTCAGGAACACAATAATTCTCTGTTAACTTCAACAGATACTGAATTAAAGCCCCAAGTCCTGTTGCATCTAGGTTTCCTCACTGAAACCTTCAGCTGTAAAATTTTTTGCCCTTGAGAGATTTTTCTCAGCTAAAAGCTTACAGGACAAATTATGTGCCCCTCCACAGACATATTTTGAGCACAGGCAATTCAACAATATCTGCATTACCTTGCATAACAGCCTAAAGGAGAAATTTTAGCTCATGGAGCTTAGATTCCCAAAAATAGCCTACATAATGTCCTGACCATATTCAAGATTTAGAGAAACAATACTTCTCTAGTAAATCCACATTAGTTTTGTATGGATGCAGAACAAAGGGGAGGGAGATGGAAAATTGCTCATGAAATATTTCAGAGGAGAGATTTATAGCAGGATTTAACCTTTTTGAATGAATAAGAATGTTTGTTGAATAAATATGCCTGCTACACCTCACTTTGGGTGATGAGGAAGACATTTGTACAGAAAAAATGCAAAGATTTCAGGCCATTAAGCTTTATTAAAACATCACTTTCCATACAAACAAACAAGCAAACAAACAAACAGAAAATTGAGGCAATGGATGTTAGGATTTTGAGATCCACTTACAAATGTGGTCCCACATGGATAATAAATAGTGGAATTTCAGTGTTAAGTATAGTAATGGAAAAGATTTATAATCATAATACGTACTTCATGCATCTGTTTAAATTAAAAATACCTAAATTCAAATATTTAAAACATTTTATTTTGGGGAAAATGATACATAACCCTTTTTTTTTTTTTTTTTTTAATAGGTTTCCACAAGTAGAAGGCTTTTTGTCCATATTGGCATTGCAATAAAATATTTGTTCCAACAAAGTCAATGTCCTTGATCCATCCTTAATTTTAGCTACCGTAGCAGATTTGACAAATGTGAATTATAGTCTTGAGGCTTTGGAACTCAACTCAAGAAATCTAGCCTTTTGTTGCATTATTTAGGGAAATTCAGATTACTGATAAGTCAGCAAACAAATTCTTTGGAAAGCATAAAGGTAAATATTAGGTAATTATGAAACATAAGATACACAATAGGTTTGCTTCAGTTTTCTACTACTGGCTGAATGCCTTGTCATGACATCAGCCTGATAAATTTGAAAAGAGCTCTGCATTTAACAAGAACAATTCTACGAATCCTCTCCCTGTCCCAAGCCAAGAATGAAAACGTTGCAGAATTTGTTTTATATTGGTACATTATTGCTTGCAATCTTGATCCATTCTGGAATCCAGAATTGAAAAATAATGAGTTTCTAACAAACCAACAGAGATTTGCTTTGTTAGCAAACCAAATACTACTGACATGCAGTATTTCTGTGAGACTGAGCAGCAATAAATCCCTTAGATTTTCATATAAAATGTTAGGCTTTTCTTATTGGAACAAGGTGTGAAAGTTGTTGGACTAGAGTTGTTTCTTTTATTGTTTGTTTGGTTTGTTTTTTTTTTTAATCTCCAGACAGTTCTCCAGCTTTCAGAAAATTAAGAATTATTAATAGGTATTATCCAGTTAATATACAAATATAGATATATGAAATGGAAAGCGAAAAAGCAAAAATCTAAAAATTCTACCTATGCATTTCAGGAAATACAGACTTCACAGAATACCACACAGTTTAACTTCTATTTTTCACATTCACAATTATGAGGCAAAAAAGTAACAGAATCAAATTTTTTCCTTGCTATCCTTTGACTCTATACACCAAGAAACATTTAATTACTGTTTTTGGCAGAAAATGGCATTTTTAAGATGACAAAATATAATGTTGCACACAAATTTTCAAATGCGCACATTGCTACATGACCCAGACCCAGCCACAGCCCCTAAATACAGAATCTCAAGGGCCAGATTCTTTGAGGTTAAGGACAGGAAAAGGATTTAGCACAAAATACAGATGTGAAATTGTTGCAAACCTCTTTGAGCCTTTTCTAGCCAGTGTACATTATAAATTAATTTTGTACTGATCAGAATGACAACCTGGAGCTTTATTATATCCCAGACAGTTTAGTTTCCCACCTGGAAGTTAATTCACTCAATAAGGTAAAAAAGGACTAGTAGAAAAAAAAAAAAAAGCAATTCAGGCAAATCAATAAGAAAGTTTGAAGCATAAGGCTTCAGGATGTTAAATTTAACAGCCTAGCAATGTTTTTTCCCAGTTTTAAGAAGCCAGCACTAATTCAGTTTTAATCTCAAATTACCATGTCATACTGGAAAACCAAATCACCTAAAGCAGCACTGCATCACAATTGCACAAGTCAGACATCATAATCAAAATTATAGCACTTTCTTTTTCCCAGTTTTGTATAATAGCAAAGACCCAAAATCAGGCAGGATGACACAGGTTAGCCCTTGTGACATCCAGTTTGCAGGGTTCAACTAATATACATGAAATTTTAATTTAAGGCACCATTGAAGAAGCACAAGGATAGCGGCTCTCCAGTTCTACAACACAGGCTCCTTCCAAATTGGTCAGTAGGAGCAATTGTGCCAACTAATTAAAAAAAACGAACAACAAAACAATACCAACACCCCCCCTGAAACAAATCAAAACAAACAAACAAAAATACCAGAAACCAACCAACCAACCCCCAATAAACCAAACTAAACCAACCAAAAAAAACCCCAACCCAAACAACCAAAAAAACCCACCAAATACCAAAATTTAGAACAAAAACCAAAACAAACCAAAACCAAAACCCCAAAACAAATCAATACAAACAAACAAAAAATACCAGAAACCAGCAAACCAACCCCCAACAAATCTAACCAAACCAACCAAAATAAAAACCCCTAACCCAAACAACAAAAAAAAACCCACCAAAACCCAAAATTTAAAACAAAGACCAAAACAAACCAAAACACCCAAAACAAATCAATACAAACAAAAAATACCAGAAACCAACAAACCAACCCCCAACAAACCCAACCAAACCAACCCAAAAAAACCCCAAACCCAAACAACAACATAAAATACCCCACCAAATACCAAAATTTAAAAAAAAAACCAAAACAAATCATAAACAAAAAACCCCAAACCAAGCAACAACAAGACAAATCCCCACAGAAGCCCAGGAGCTGGTCACTAAAGTCCTCATTCTTAGACCATGGTAAGATGAGACACATAACACCCTCATGGTTAGGGTGAGAGAAGCCGCCTCCTCCCCACAGGCCTTTGCATCCATATGTTAATTCCAGTTACCCCACTGGTCCATTGGCCCTGCCCACCCCTGTTCAGCCCCCATTTACCATGTATGAACCTTCTCTAGAATGTTCTCCCCCTCCCGAGCCTCATGGGCTCTGTTTTCCCTCATTGCTCTGCCCTGTGACCCCAGTGGTTCTCCCAGTTAGTTAACAATCCTCTGCATCACTTTTACCTACTCCCATTGCATCCTAACCCTCAAATCTGCTCCCTCTTACCCATATATAATCCTAGACCTTCAGTTTATCCTGGTTCTTGTCCCTGGACCTGGAAGCTGTCCTTCTTGTTACTGCAATAAACCTGCCTTTGGCTCTTCGAACAGGAGCCTGTCCCAGCTTGTCATTTTTCAGTGGTGCTGTGCCCAAGACCTGAATGTGCTAGTCACTGTGGGGAGACTGCTTGGAGCACACATTGCTACAAATGAGCGCAGAAACTCTCAAGCAAACTGCAAAAGAAGCCTGAGCAGTTTTGTTTTCCCTTTCCTGTGCCCTTTCCTGTTTCCACGATTGCTCCTCGCCCCGTCCTGCCACTGTGCAGCAGCTCTGCGCTCCTCACCCAGCCTGGCTTGGTGCCCTGTGGGCTGCATCCCCTCAGGAACACCTCTGTGGGACCGCTGTGGGACACCTCTGTCCCCAGAGGAAGGTACCCAGGGTCAGCATTCCTCAGATGTCCCTGGCTGCAGGTGGCACCTGCAGGTCACAGCCCCATAGAGGGTGGGCAGTCCCTCCTCTGACGTGGGGCAGCCTTCCCATAACCACCCATAACTTGGACTTTCCACACAACTGCCTGGGCTAGCTCTGGCTCTTCTGGGCACTCCTGGAAAGGTTTGGAAGGAGAGGGCGTGTTCCCTGATTATCCAGGACTGGAAAGAGGTGTAACAACATGGTGCAGCACGTGGCTGCCCCCCCTCAGGCATCCTTGCAGATCCCTGTTGCCCAAACACAACCGTTCGTGCCTCAGACACTTCTGTATGATCCCGGGTGATGCCTAGAGAGGCTGATCTGGAACAGAGACAAGAGAGAGTTAAAAGAATAAAGCAGGTATTTACTGAAAAGGCCTTTAAAGGATGCACCTTAAGCAGTACAAGAGCTTGGCCAGGGCTTCACCCAGGATGGATCCAAGATGGATCCTGGTCATGAGTTTTTACAATTTTATAAGTTTTGGCTCATTTAAATATTGGGGTTAATTGTCCAATTACAGCTTCAGGTCATGAAGTCCCATCCTCCTGGCTTGCTCCCTTCACTTTGCTGTTTGCACTTTTTGGGCCTCAGGCTGTAACGGTGTCCTTGGTCCTTGGGCTGGAAAAGGATTGTTTTGTCCAACTACCCTGTGAGGAGAACTTACTAACACTTAATATGGAGTTCAGAGTTACACACCAAGACAGCACAGAATCTGAAAAATATGAAAGCTAAAACTTAAGGCATCAAGGGTGATGCTGCCACATCCCTGATGTCCCTATGGAACACCCCTGCAAGTGTTCAGGAGCAGGCTGGATGGGGCTCTGAGTGAGCTGGCCTAGGGAAAATGTCCTGGACCATGGCATGGGGGTGGAAATAGGTGCTCTTTAAGGTCCCTTCCAAACCAAACCATCCAATAATTCTATGATTTGAAAGATTCAATACAGTTGTTAAATACATATAATTTACTATTAGTCAGGTAACTGACTCAAGAGAGTGAAGTAACACTTTGGAGAGAAAAGGTAGTCGCTTTTGTTTCTCACTCCCCAAATCTCGTTCAATTTGCAACAGATCAGAATCACAGAATCATTTGGGTTGGAAAAGACCTTTAAGATCATTATGTCCAACAGTGCCAAACCCATCAGTAAACCATGTTTGCAAGTGCCACATTTACATATCTTTTAAATGCCTCCAGGGACAATGACTCAGCCACTTCCCTGGGCAGAGCACTCAAATGCTGTTAACTTTCTCAAAGTTGAGCCTGTTTTGGTAATGACTGTAAGTAAAGTGATGTACCTCTGTTTATCTCAATTCATGAGCTTCCTCATCCTATTTTCTCCCCTGTCCTGATGATTAGCTTGTAGGAGAAGCTGTGTGGGAATTTGGTCCTTAATCATGGTTAACTCATCACAAGAGTATGTGTGAAGTCTGCAACAGAGTGCACAAAAAGAGAAAAAGTTAAAAAGAAATTAAACGAGGATTTTAAGAACACAAAGCACAAGTTCTAGGCTGATGATTTGCTGCCCACTAAACAGAAAGAGAAAATGTTCCTTGTCTGAGTGAAGCAGCCAGCACATCTATTTTGTGCGATACTAAATATAACATTACAGCTAATCTGTTCAATTTATAGCACCAAGATAGCTTTTCTTGCTTCTGTTGTCTGGACTATTAAAACATATCACCATAATAAAATAGTATCTATAGGGGTGTTGTGGTCTAGCCTCAGCAGGCAAGTAAGCCCCACGCAGCCACTCAATCACTCTCCCACAGTGGGGAGAGAATCAGAAAAGTGAGAAAACTCATGCGTTGGGAGGAAGACAGGTTAATAGATAAATCAAAAAACATGCACATGAACAAAGCAGAGCAAAGAATTAATTCCCTAATTCCCATGGCAGGCAGGTGTTCAGCTATCACTCTTAATGTGCCTTTTCCCTTATTCCTCTGGCTTTATATGCTGAGCATGAGGCCCTATGGTTTGGGATATCCCTTGGGTCAGTTGAGGTCACCTGTCCTGGCTGTGTCCCCTCCCAATGTCTTGTGTTTAGCAGTCTGTGGTCACATAAAAGCCTTTACTGAGAGGACTCTTGTCCCCTCCTGCTTTGCAGAATCCCTAGCAAGGAGCCACAAGTAGGCTGCTGGTGTCCTGAGGCCAAATACTGCCTGAAAGTCAGGTAGTGCCAAAGAAACATTTTTCTTGTCTTCCGAATAACTGACACCCTGTTAGCAGCACTTGTCCTTAGCCATGAATCACACTCAATTTTTTGTCCATTTTTGGTGTTGCCTAGGAATGAGGGCTATCTGTCCAAGGACTGAGGAAGCTGGCCTGGTGGAAGCAATAAAGGACACTGATCATGAGCACAGTCCTTAGCTATTTGTCCCTGGACCCCATGCGCTTCGAACAATTGTCTCTGAGACACAAACTCTGGGCTCAGTCAAACCTTGATCTCTGCTGGAGCTGTCTTTGGAGAATGTCCAAAGCTGGTTTGGAAAGTCTTTCTCAGACATTTGTCTGTGCTGAATACATAAATCCTGCCAAAATACTGCATCTCCTTGAACTCCTCTGGTTTCAGTCAGGAGAGATGGAACCCTGATTGTTCAGATGTGGAAAGACAGTTCTCATTTTATCAAAGCTTGGAATATCTTGCTTTTGAGGTTTAAGAGAAGTCAGTCCCTCACTCTTATAGCTGTTCTAATGAATCCACAGAGTGATTTGTGAGAGGGTAAGTTAGAATTGGCCAATCTTGGGTTAGTTGCTTCCCATTCCAGTTGTGTGAAGAAGGCAAAGAAAGAGCAGAGTGAACCGCAGCTTCCCTCAAACCTACTGGTCTTACATTTAACAGTTTTATACGTTAGGATTTCCTGAAAGCCCTACACACATTTTTACATGTTATTTCTGAGACTGCCTAAGAGGAAATGGAACTTCAAGGACACCAATCTGTGCTTTGTTCCTTGTACTTAGCAGTGTCAGAAGTGGGGTACCAAGCTGAGGCCAGGGCCATAGAAGTGAGGCAAGCACTCTCACTGGAAGTCAAGCTATTTTAGAGGAGCTATGACTCAGCTGTTTGTTGGATCTAAATTCCTATTCTCACAAAATACATTCTGTTGGGAAGTCTGGTCTGTCCCATCTGGATGTGCCTTTGTCATTAGAAAACCCCCCCAGATTCCTTCTCCCAACAGTCATAATGGACATGGAAGCTGCTGGTCCATATTTCAGGGAGTGCCAGCAGAAGAAGCTTTTTGGGAAACCTGATGCAGCTCTCCAGATTCAGCAGCAAAAGGGAAGTTTGATTTAATTATTGTCACAAAAACGTTCTTTAACCATGGACATTATTCTCTGTTTAACTGCTATTTTTGCCATTGATTATTGAACTACAGTAAGGTTATTAATTACAATGTTCTAATCCAAAACCCCTTTCTGTGAAGTCATCTGAATCTCTCCTGTCCTTTCCATCTGACAACAGAACATTTCTTCTTTGAACTTCTGCTCACTTGGAATAGATTCTTTAGAATCTTGGCTCTTTCAACCATTTTTTTTTTTTTTTTGTTGTTGTTGGTAATGTGTGCTTTGGGATTCTTTTCTTTTTTGAAATGGCTTCATTTTATAAGATAGAATAAATCCAAAAATAAGCAAAGTGGAGTACAGATAGAAGTTGAAAGAACAAAGCATCCAAATAATCTTTCATTATCATTTTTTCCTTTTCACTAAACTAAGATCAGAGGCTGGCAGAAGGACCTGAAATACAAAGGATGTGACTCTGTGTGCAAATTTGTATCACAGAGTTTGGAAAGACATTTAGAAATATTTAAAAAAGTTCTCCAAATGAGGACTACATCCAGAAGCTTTTTAGTATTCCAATATTCATATTTCTAGGTAGCTGTAAGTGTCAAGATGTTAGGAAATCTGTAGAGTTTGTTCTTTTGCCTGCTTTCAGAAAAATTCTACAGCCAAATTTTCAATTTCAAGAATTTGTGTCAATACAAAAAGGTGGTTAATTTTGTACTTACATGAAATATCACAAAATCTCAGTTTTTCTGCCCTTTATCTGTGAGAGTATTGGACAGAGGTATTATTTCATTGAAAAGATGCTGTAAAACATGAAAAAAAGGAGGTGACTATTTAGGCTCTAGGTTTTTTTTTTTTTTTTTAAATGTATTTATTGAACAAGTTTTAGAGATTCAGTGTGGGCACTGATGTTGATCTTATCTATCTTTTCCAAGGCACCAAACCACACTGGATTTTTGGTAGAGGAATGTTTTCCTCCTGTGGTCTGATACAGAATTTAATCTAGACTCTTCTGATCATTATTTGTTGATATTCTGTTCCTTCTGTTTCCGGATTTATTACTTTTCCTGTGTGTTTTTCATGGATTTAGACAAAAAAGTTACTTGAAGCAGGAATATCTAAATCTGGCATAAAATAATGAGCCATGGCTGAAAACTCTCTATGTAATAGAAATACAACTGGAAATAAGTCATGCTAACAAAAATAGATTGACCACACTAACCTGTGGTTATCTCAGTATCTCAGTGTCTTTTCAGAACCTGAAATTCTAGTATTAGTAGTATGTACAAATCTATTTTGTGTTTTTCCTCTCATTGCATGTTATGTGGCAGTTTTGTTTCTTTTTTTCTGCCTTGGAGAGGGGCAAAATTACAGAGGCTGTGGCCTATACAGTTGAATTGCTCTGGGTAATATGATAGTATTTTCAGAATTCTGTTAAATACTGACATTTTTGAAATAATGAAAGAAGTAAACTTTGTGACAAATACAGATCCAATAAATAGAACTGAAGTTCCATTAAAATTTCATTAGATTATTCAGCCATATTCTTCACACTCCATTCCTTGTCTTCATGGGCTAAATCAGATGTTAATGCAATGTATATTTGACAGATTTTGATAACTTTGCTGCTTTTTAGAGATTAAATCTGACAAGCCAGCAGACCCATTCTTTGGCTGGGGATAGAGAGGTGGCAATAACAGGAATTATTTCAGGCAGGGGAAGCTGTGTTAATATTAAAGAGCAGTTTTCAAATAAAGCAGAAATTAGTGAAGTGCATTAAGAAATCCTTTAAAGTCTCAAAGCATTGTGTCTTTTCCATTTCAATAAAATCACAGTAAATTTCTGCAAAGAGCTTAATGACAGAACCATTTGCTGTTGTGGCTGTAAAGAAAAATTACTTCATGAACATGAAGAAACAATAAAATGTTGCAGCACTAGCTGTTAATATAAAAGCCTGTTTTTCCCAGGCCAGGGAATGTAAGTCTTGTTTACTAACATTTCAGTTTATAAACTCTTGCACAACCTTATTACAAATAAATAATCACACCCAAGAACAATTCCATTAATTTCCTGAAATAAGGTTGCGAAGCTGAGTGCACAAAATCTAAGGAACATTAAAATTTACATTGTCCTTTGTTCCTATATTTTTCCTAGAGCCATTTTTCACTAAGTAAACTGAAAATAAAAATTACATTATGTGGAGAAACACTCATGCCCTCAGGAGGGGTCAGCAGGGAGATTTGCTTTCATTGTGTAGTGAAAGCAAATGTGTTTCACATGTACTTTTTATTCTCTACCTGATATCATGAGGATGAAATATGCTTTGATAGCATAGCTTTCCGATGATTAGTGGTAAAATGAGCTTTCTTGGCTGAAATCTTCCAAAATATTTTTAGACTAGTGTGGACATTTAGTATGCAAAAAATGTCAGTTTTAGTGTTTTTGGCTTGTCAAATGAACTTCTGTGTTGCCAAAAGCAAGACCTTGGTTTTAGGAGGTAATTTTGATCATACTGTGGTTGTGATGGTGGAGAACAGGTCAGATTCTAGAAGTTAGTGCTGGTCCTGGAGACATCTCACTTCCCTACCCAGTGTTCAGCAGTCATTAAAATTCTAGCCTTTTGTCACATTCATTTTTTGAAAGGATTAATTACTGCCTAAGAGCTTTGTTATACTCACTTTAAAAGGTCTAATTGAAAGCATATAAAATTCAACAGAAAAGCTTGAAATTTCTTTGTTGAACATTTTTGCAGAGAGAGAAGAGGCACGTCCCTGTACAGCCTGGAGAGAACCTTGAACTCCTTAGTATACATATTAGAAATTAGGAGAGAAATTACTTTGTATTCCTGCTAAAATATCTTCTGACCAAACCCACTCAGTCACATACTCCTTTTGCAAGCAAAGCTGGATGTCTCCTCTGCAATTTCCTAAAATCCCAGTTTGAGTCTGTACCAGGGGAGGAACAAACCCAGCTATAGACCATTGCCTGAGGAGGTTGTTTTCCATTTCTTCATGCTCATAAAACATTGGTGTATCCCACAGAGGAGACATGCAAGTTCTTCTCTCTCTGTCTACCTGTGCATACCGTTTAAGGGAAGGGAATAATTCTTGAGGAGCCAATTCTATACTTCCATTCGTGCTGGCTTTGCTGTCCTTGCTCCACTGAGGGAAGTTTATTTCTCCATTTGGCTTTTCACAGCTGGCCCGTATTTCAACCTAGATAAACTGATCCCCTACAAAGACAATATCTAGAGGTAGCAAAATTTTCTGCTGACTCCTGGCCCAGATGTTCAGCTTCCAGCTGCTTATGATTGCTGAATAGGTTTTGATTCATAAACAGGCAGTATTGACAGTAATCCCTCACAAAGCCATTCCTTCATATCAGGCATTTGCAGCACATAAATCCTATTCTCCGAGGAAAATACATTATGTTTTCTCCTTTTATGTACTCAGAAACACTGCATACAGTACATAATATCAATTCCTCATAAAGAAATTTAATAAAAAAGAACATGTAGCCATAACCTGCTTCCATCAAGGTGTGCAAATGCATCACACTTGCATGTCACTGGAGATACTGTCAGAATGGCAATAACAGTAAAAATTGCAGTGACTTTTCCCTTTCTTGAATGGATGGATGGATGGATGGATGGATTTCTTTTTTCTTCTCCTTCAGATTTCATGTGATCAGCATTGTCTCTCCAGGAAGTTTGCTGATTCTCAGCAGGACTTTAACAACAATTTATTAAGCTACTTCTGTAAATTCTGCTGGCTACTCAAAGGGAACCTTTAGTCTTCTTGTACATCAAGTCCTTCAGCATCTAAATCACTGACACTCATCTAATATCTGAATCAGACACCCACAGATTGAGAAATTGCACAGGAAGTCTAAGATTTAAATAGGAAAAAGAGGTACTGATTGAATTGCCTGGTCAAATTTAAAGCTGGTCAATGAACCAAAGACAAATGGATGCTTTTTCCATTGCAGTGAAGTGTTACTGTCAGACTTTTGTTATACATTTAAAAATAAAACATAGATTGAAGATATTGTTAATATAACAGTATGTTGACAGTGAAAAAAACAGTGCATAAAATAGCTGGGAAACACTTGCATTGATGTTTATTTATTAAGGTACTTTATGACCATAATCAAAGGGCTAAAAGAAAACACAGTTTTTCCAGATGATAAGCACAGGTGAAGTGTTGTGTCTGCGTGGAGAATGAGCAAAGAAAACAAGAAACAATTAAACTGGAATTTTTAAATAAAGAAAATATACTTTTCCACCAGGTAGAAAGTCAAGAGCCTAATCCATTTTCATGGCCCAAGTAACTTTTGCCCTCTCTTGTAAGAAGGCAGGGATTCATTCCTGTAGAAAGATTCAACCTAAGCCCATGTAAGTAAAAAGAGCAGATTTGAACTGGCTTCACATAACTTTGATAAAGTTACACAGATAAAATAACTTTAAACTGTTTGCAATATATAGAGGTGAAAAAAACCTAAATGCATAAAAAAAAATGTACTTCAAGCTTGGTTTAATACTTTACTAGTCGCTGATGATTCTGTACCAGAACTCTTTTCTCTCTTTGGGTATCTTTAACACCAAGAACTCAGAGCATGAAATAACCAGGAAGAGTTAAAGGCAGTGCAGGAGTTTGGAGACAGCCCCTATACAACAAGGAACAGTTTAGTGAAGTAAGTACATCTTCTGCTACCAAGGTTGATGTTCCCAACTAATAAAAACTGTTGTGAACCTCTTTCTTATCCATCACCTGAAGCCTTCTAGAAATTTTATATGATAAACTACACATATACAAAATCAAGTGCCATGACTCTTTTATTCGATTTAAAGAAAAAAAAAAAAGAAATACATTATTTATCAGATACAGCTGTGAGGATAGTTAAACAGTTTCCTTTAGGTTAACTCAGCAGGGAATCTGATGCTGAGTCACACTCGTGGAGTGACTGCCTGGAAACATTTGCAATAACAATCAGAAGGATTTATAACTCCACAGCTCAGCAAGACACGTCTTAAAATATCACCTGTCTTTATGAAGGACATTGTATTTCATTGCTGAGACTCCAACTAAACCATAGTTTCAACAGATTTTCTTAAAAGCTTATGTGGTCAAGAAATCTATGTTCACAATATATGTTGCCTGAACTCTTCTGGATCACAATCAACCCCCTTCCTCTTGGTTTATTTTTATAGTTTTATTCTGTTCTTAATGTGGTAGATATTTTGTCTTTCCTTTCCATACCTGTTTCTTTATACTATGTCCCTATTCCAGTCTACCCAGACAGAGCAGGGCAATCTCCTCTGCTCCTGTCAGTGCTAACCTTGTTCTCAATTTTGCCAGTTCTTCTTTATGTGTATTGTGCAGGATAGCTTGACCACCTTGAACATATCTTATTCTTTATTTGGCTCCTTTTTTATCAAGTGAGTGTCTCCAAGTTTTGTACCTTTAATCATCACATTGCTAAGATGTTGGAACAGCATTACAAAAAAATCACCTGTTGTTTGTGTGCAATTAGACTATTTTGGTGTACTTATATCTGGGTTCAAGGTCAGGCCACGTAACATTTTTTTTTTTTTTTTTTTTAATTTTTTACCTGACTAATGAATTTTTATTTTGAAATTGGCACAGTCCTCTGCTTTGGCTACACTGGTCTTTGTTTACAACAAATCAAATTTATATTAGATAACGTCAGAAATCTGAAGGCAAACTTCCTCCAGAGAGGTACATTGTCCAAATTCTTTCAGTTTGGACATCCTCTTCTTTGTGTGAGTAATGCAGGTAATGACTCAGACAGATTTACTTAAAATAGTTTCTATAACTCCACAAAAAGCCTGTGCCACTGTCTGTGCTGTGTTTGCCTGCAGTCTGTCCAATACCTGCTGTCACATTTTCTTCCTCTCTTGAGAGTCTTTAGATTAACAAATGCCACACTTGTGTCTGCATTGGCTCCAGAGGTCAGACTGCAGAGCAGCATCTCCACTAAGGAGAAATGAAACAACATAATCTCATCACTGCTGCATCAGAATAACAGCCAGGAGACATGGATTTTACTCCTGACTCCATCAATATCAGTTTGTATGGCTTTGAGCAAATAATTCTGTTTTTTGCCCTTTCAGTTTTCTTACCTAAAAAAAAAAGACCCCAAAAAACCCCCCAAGACACCCAAAAACCAAACAAAAAACCCCACAAAAAACAACAAACACCCGCCCCCCCCAAAACAAAGCAAAAAAAAGTTTGTTTTTATCAGTTACGTCCAGGAAATAAAAGCGTTGAAAATAATGTGTGAAAAATAAATATGTCCAACCATTCTGAGGTTTATGTGAAGTTTATGTGAATTGATTGTCTTTCTCTCACAATCCAGTGTGAAAAAAGATCTACAGAGTGAAACAGAAAAAGGATTAAGATTCAGTATTGTAGGACAGCTTCACTGCCAGTGTTGACTTTCCCATTTTCTTTTAGTTTGGAAGAGAGGAAAATCAGCTCCCTTTGTGTCCTGTAATTTTTCAGTTAAACTTAATTGATAAATTAATCCATGTTGGCTTAAAATTTTGGACTAAAAATATCTTTTAATTGTCATTTTAGCAAGAGATAAAATGATAATTATAAAAAACCAAATAAATATATTTGATAGACAAATAAACTAAAAATGTATTTATTCATTTATTTAGTTGGTTGGTCAGTTGGTTGTATTGAAATAAAAAGCTTAAGACAACTAAGGCCTATGTTATAATTTTACCTAATTACATTAATCTTCCACTGGCTTCTAAATGATGCCCTATATTTTGAATATCAGTGCTTGTGGTAGATTCAGGAATCCATAAATATAATTTTCTGGCTGACATCATGCTAAAAACTCACAGTAAATAAGAATTAAAAGCTTGGCTCTGATAAATGTCCATGTAGAAAAGAGATCTTGGAGGAAAATAGGAGTGTTTCCATAGATAAACCATTTTTTAAAGGCATCTCTTGGCAGCGTGGGGCCACTCAGAACCTGGCTTAGTGGGAGATGTGTGCCCCGGGCAAGAGGGTTGAAATGAAGCAGCTTTTAAGGCACATTCTAACCCAATTCTAACCCAATCCATTATATGATCCTTTGTTACAGACAGCAGAGATTTGAAGAAGCCAAAACTGGTTCAAGGCCAGGTAACATTTTTTTTTTTTGTTGTTTTTTTACCTGACTAATGAATTTTAGTTTGAAATTGTCACAGAACTCTGCTTTGGCTATACCAGTCTTCTGTGTTTACAACAAATAAAATTTATATTAGATAACATCAGAAATCTGAAGGCAAACCTCCTTCAGGGAGGTACATTAAAATGTATCCCAGCCAAAATGGAATCACATCAACACTTTGGTTTGGGAGAAGTGTCCCTGGTAGCCTTTGCTGTCTGTACCATGCTTTGAACATGACAAACGTTCTGTTCCACCTGCATTGTGGAGTAGTTTGCTATATTTAGGTCCCAGGACATCATTAATTAGGACTCATTGAATTCAGCTGAGGTCACTGAAAGCAGCTCTCTTCAGTAGATTTGGTAAATACAAGGTCTCAGCAGCATGTGAAGAGCAGCCACAAAATTTTGAGCTTCTACACTGGCCTAATCTTTCATAGATCTGTCACTTTGTTCCAGTTTTCCATATCCCAAGACTCTTCCCTGCTTTAGTTTCAATATTTTCTTATTCACACAGCAATACCATTCATTTTGACTGTATGGGATAAATTTCTTATATCGTTAACAGCTTTTCTGAAAACATGTCAGTCTTGGTGATTAGATTATATACAGCAAATGAATATGTTCTTTTTTTAGCTCCAGAACCATCACTATTAAATGGGTATTGTCATTACATACAAATGACCAAAATAAATGTGTAGTGACCATCTGGAAAGCTCATTTCACAATCTGAATTTTCAGTACTGGAAAATCTAAACCCGTCTGCTCCGTTTTTTTTTTACCTCAGCTAAGCATGAGATGCACTTTTAACTGCTAATAAATTTAATTTTGTCTTTGAATTGTGTTTCTCCACTGTGACAGGTTATAAGTATACCTTGAGAGAAAGAACAAGATTCTGAAAAAAAAAAAAAGGATCCACTCATAGATTGCATTTTTTTAAAGAAAACCATTTATTTTAGCTGTCCATGTAAACTGAAGGGGAAAATAAATGAACAAAAAGAGCTATGCAAGATGTGTGCTGCACTGTAGATTATCTGAAAGAATGGGTCTGTGAAATGTGACTGTCATTCTGACATTTTCCACAGTCCTTAAACCTTTTAAGTCAAGTAATGACTTAATTGTAGAAACTTACACTCAGATTTCACACAGTAGTGATGTATTTTCAGATGAACTTCAGGTATTTTTTGAGATTACACCACAGAGGAGGTATACGCTTCTCTAGACTTCTTTTATTCTTAATACCATTGTTTGAATTAAAAAAACCCCAACATTCTAAATCAAATGCTATCTATGAAAATACCTGCTTTAATCTCTGAATGCTTTTATTTCTTTAATATCCATATGCTTTTTTATAGCAGACAATGTAACAAATTGGTAAGTAATCAAAGCTTAATATCTTTCACCTCTGAAAAGCCAGAATATGTTCAAAAAAAGCTTTTTTAAAGATGGAATCTGATATAATAAGTGAGACTTTTTCATGCTGTAATCTATTTACTTGCTGATGAACAGTAAAGTTCTCACGAACTTCCTTAAAAAGTTTCTTGAAAAGGATGCTGTCATCCTTATAGTCCTTGATACAAGAACAAATTCAAAGACCTCTACTAGACAAGGCTTCCAATTTCCAGTGAGAAATACCTTTTCTGACTATATTCTAAAACTTGGGATGAGGAGACAACATGCAAGAAAGAAAATATCCGTCATGTTTCTGAACTTGCAGAAATGTTGTTTGTCTGCTTAAGAAAAGCTTTCCTGGAGATGGCAGACTGGCTGCAAAAGATTTTAGGGGGAGACCAGGGTTATCATAGTTGTTGTTATCACATACTGTCAATTCTTCTCTGAATCATTCAGTAGTAATTTTATATTAATGCATGGTGGAAGTCTCACTAACTTCACTATGCTAAGGCTCTCTCCCTCTGATAACAAAGGAATAAAAAGAATAACTTGGGGAAAGGTTTCCCTTAGAAGTTCAGTGAGCTTTGATTAGTTTCCTGAGTAAAAATCTTGCAATGTACATGTCAAATCTACATGCTTCCTCATCAAGCCTGAGAATGTGAGACATATCCACAGATAAGTTAAAGAAACCTCCAAGATGCCCAACTCCTCTGAAAACTTACACTTATCGAGTTGTTGGTTGTCCTCCACATGGTAATTGAATTGACTAAAGGTAAAATCAGGAATTATTGCCCCCTTTGAGTTTTTCAGCATTTTCACTTCTAGCTGATATATACAAAAAGTTGAAGTGCTCTGAAATGCAGGAGGAAAACATAAGTCATCTCGAGTGAGCTGATCTTCTAAAGTTCACAAGATGCTGACCATGCAGGAATCCCATTCTTCTGTGGTAATAAATTCTATTTCTCAAAAAGCCAGAGAAGAAAAATGCAGTAAGGAACATAAACTAGAACCTAAATTGTGAAATACTTTTCTTTCTTTCACTGCTTCGGGTGTTCAGCCCTAAATACTGAACATGATGGTCAGCTCCAATGTATTAATTGGATGATTATTCAACACACTAAATTTTGTCTTGGATTATGAATGACCAGAAATTAAATGCATGAGAGTAATCCAGATGGGAAATAGAATGTATCTTTCTCAATACCCTTGGTGCAGTGACAGACAAGATAATTTGAGAAGAGAAAAACTTTGTCTTTCATTTTATGTCCTGTAGTAATATTAGACCCAGCTACCTGCAGCTTCTTTGTGTAGGGCCAGAGCTGTCTCTGTAGAGACTAAAAATGTTCTGGGGTTGGTTCCAGCCACTCATTAGACAAAACAGACTCCTGAAGTTTAGTCACAACTCTTCCTGGCTTGAACAAACATCTTCAAGAAAGATGAAGCAGATTAGAACCTACGTTATACAGCACAGCTTATTTTATGGGGAAGGCATTTAGAATCACAGATGTTAACCAATCATTTTTTGATGCTGAATTGATTGGAAACTTGATTAAAAGCTGCAGAGTGCTTGCTGAGTAAAGAAGCATTACAGCACCCATGGAACATGGATTCCAGAAATGACACATTAATCTACACAAACCCTTCACCTATGTGTGCTTGGCAGGATGAGACCGAGCTGTTCTGCTTAGGGCTTGACTGACTTTGATTTCCACAAATACTTAGAACCATCTCAGAGGCTGTGAAATGACTTTCTGTGATCTTGGCTAGTGGAACTCTGTCCCCCTCTTCAGTTGAATTGGGATTAATACTTTTTACTGCAGGTAATCACAAAGTGTATCCTACTTCCATTTTGAAGTAGGAGCAAATAGCATTGAATAATTCTAATTTTAGTGTGAAATATGCCTGTTCTGAACTATCCTGACAGCCACAGCAACTGAGGCAGAACTGCTTTTCTCTTTTTTTAGACTTGAGGATTCAAGAGGATTCTTGAGAACTGAAGGACAGGCAGCTGAGAGATACTCAAAAATCATTTATTGGTGAGTGTATAAACCCACGCTTATATTACTGAGAGAAGATGTGGAGGTTTTTCATTTGCTAAGGTGTAATTTATACATTAGTATTAACTTTGAATGAGTGTACTTTGAATAGAAGCTGTCCAATATATACAGATTATATTCTGGAAGTCAACTGCTATTTAAATTACCTCCAATGTCTTATAATAAAAGTCGGTGCTATTCACCCATCCATCTCTTCCTATTTTCTTTATATACTTCCTATATGAATGCTGTGCCCTGCAGTCAAACAAGCTTGGCTGAAAGAGAGGACTTAAACTAAAACCCAATGTCCAAATACTTGCTCAGAGGGTACTGCCCAAGGCTTGGGGTGCAGAATATTGGGGCCAATTTGTGAAGAGTCTGAATTTATACCCAGTAAATCAGAAAGAATCTGAAGAGTTTACCTAAAGCCAAGTAATCACTCAATTCATGACAACAATTCTTGGAATTGTAATTAAAAAACAGGTTTTTTTTTTTAATCTTTTCCTGGAAGGTTATTATGTGGTTATAGAGAATAACCTGATGACAAAAGGTGATGACAAATCTGAACAGGGATCAATAGGTGAAAAACATTCATAATAGCTAAAACTAGAATGAATTAATTTTCCATGGAAGAACTATGCTACTGGTGATTTCTCACTGACAAGGACAGAGGTGGATTAGTCTAGTGTTACCTACAGTAAATTTTTTTCAGCGTTTTGAAGAGATACTTTATTCATAAAGAAATAATTGCTTTGTGTGCCATTGTCAGGAACAATAGATTACTTCAAGAAAACTGTGAGAAGATTGGTATAGAAGTTATGAATTGCACCTCCAAGCTCATCTAAGCCTGAATGCATTGACACTACTGACAACTCTACCCCTTCTTTGATAGAATGAGTCTCACAATTCCAGGACAAATTCATTCATTTCCTCTGTTATCTCTGCCTCTCCTGTCATCACTTCTTCCCGAGTCCAAGGGGAAAGGTTTTCACTGGCAGGTGAGAGCATCTTATTTAAACTCATCTCTGGCTGTCATAGCTGCTGCTCAAGGATCTTCCTGCAGCAGCCTTGGATCCTTACAGCTTTTCCTTAACACCCATTATTACAATCAGAGACACTCTTGAGTTATTCTGCCACCTGCATCACTTACGTGCATCTTGCTGTTTTCTCACATAAAATTTATATTCCTGCTATGACTTCTGAGTCATCCCCTGGCCCTGCAGACAAGTAGGTCCCTTTGTTCAGCTTGTCCTGAGTTTCATGGAAGCACTGCCAACAGCTTGAGCTTTCTGCCTACGTGAGCTGGCAAGGCTGTTAAAGTCACTTCTGCCCTGCTTTGTATCTGATTTTCTGAGCTCATCTCAAACAAAATAAACTCTACCAATCACATGGTCTTTTACCCTGTGTCAGTTGCCTAGAAATTGGGAATTTTAACTGATGGTGGTGATATCATGGGCCACCATTTCCTTATCACTGAGTTATTTTCAGTCCATAACTGGTTCCTGTTCAACTTCATTAATATGTTGTGTGAGGTGGTGTTAGAAATATGATAGCTATTTTCTTTTCTTTTTATTGTTAGCAAAGTAGAATATTTAATTCTTACTCTCTGCATGCATTATTCACCTACCTTTCCATCAGCTGACTTAGGATGCTAGAAGTTTTGGAACTTATAAATCTCAGCAAGCACCCAGTAAAATTTCTTAAACTTTTTTACATTTGATGCTAAAAATCTCCACAGAATCTGGTGGGATTATAACCCCCTCTCAGTACAGAGAAAAGTAAAATAATACCACAAGTTTTATCACCCCCAAATTAATTGGCTGGCATTTAAAAACCTACCCAAAGTTCCAGAACTCTGACGTTTTCTTGCCTGTCTCAGAAAACAAAACTGCTAATTCTTACTAGAAACATCTTCTCTTTCCCTTCTATATTAAGGGAGCAGAGAACCCTTGTGGAAATGGACACCTGGGAGGGAATATTCACAATCACATACTAAATATTTGAAGATATACAGAAGCCTGGCAAAAAGCTCTCACTTAGTCCTTTAATCATGAATAAACACAAAACCAAACAACACTTCTTTAAGACTTTTAAATCAATTTCTTGGATATCTTTTCACTTGTGCCCCAGAAAAGCAACATCATAAAAGTTATTTTCCTGTTACCTCGCAGTTGTTGGAGATGTTTAAGGTGATCACATAAGAACACTCAGATATCATCCTTAGCTCAGTTATGTGAAACAGCAATAACACAATCATGACATCAAAAGATTCAAGGGAAAGCAGGATGACATTAAACATGGTAAGTCTAAAAGCATTTAGAGACAAAAGAAGTCACAGAAGCACCAATAATTAAAATATGGGTCCTAAATAATTCTCATAGCCCCTTACTTTCATGTATTAAATATCACTGTGCAAACTTGGGTGCAAAAAGTCTGCATTGAGTTCTTGCTGAATAAATCATGAAAAGAAGCAGAACTTCTGCATGAGAAACAAAACTAATTTATCAAGAAAATAGCTTTATTGAAAGTCTTGTGTTTTCATAAATATTTATTTTTCACTCCTCAGTGAGCACAGTATTCAAATATGAGGAATTCACAAGGTAAGTAAATAGATAGATTTGAATATTCTGATCCATATGGGGATTCCACCTCCCCCAATTTAGTAGGCGTTTTATAAGCACCTTCATAACAGGCTGCTGACAACAGTTAACAATTAATTGAATCACAGAAACAGCCACAAAAGATGCTCAGTGTGATACTCACTCAAAGCAGAGATTTATGAATTTCTTGACTTGAGTGTTGGGGATCCAGTATTTTTATCTAACAAATACTCGTTTTCTTGTTTTACACTCTTGATCATCCAAGCTTTCCCTGCTCTATTCCAAGGAAAAACTAACTGTAGCCAAACTGTTTTTGAGATTTTATTACTCTGATGGGACACATTGCTCATTTCTCTGGGAACACAAACACATAACTTGATGTAAGTTTATATTCCTGCCCTGATTTCCAGTGTCTCAAATCTATATCAGTACAAAATTCATAGTATTCACCTTAAAGTCTAATAAGTAAATGACTGAAAACTGAAACTTTCCTAGGTCCCAATAAGAGCTGTGAAAAATTTGTTGTCCCCCCCCATGCAAAGCAAGCTACTGAACAGAGTAAACCTGGAAAGAGAAATACAATATAGACTTCTTTATTCAGCCCCTTATTAGGTACTTTTATCTAACAGATGCTTCTGTAGTTAATAAAATGCTTTACTTCTGTCTGATTAAAACAAAATATGTTGCAAATTATTAGTCCTCTTTTAACATGTTAGAATTATAGACAGATTCAAGTATATTTGCCTTTAAATTCTGGCAGATTAATATCACTACCGATTATGGAACTCTAAATGGTTTCAGCACTGCTTCCCTCTTCACACACAAGATTGAAATATGTATTTAAGTAGATGCATTTTAGCTTTTATTTAAGAATCTGTATTTTACCACAACAAACCAGCATGGAACTTGTAGACCTAATGGCACTTATGGATCTCTGGAAGTAAGGTCAGAGGATCTTGGACATGTGTCTGCTTTAGGAATAAGTATAGAAAAAAACAATTATAACACTGGAAGTTACAGTGGGAGAGCCTGTGTTTGCCTCTCCCAGATTCCTCATATCAGCTGTAAAAACTGAGCCAAATAGGGGCAGAAGTAGAGGGTCATTTCATGGAATCACAGAATGGTTTGGGTTAGAAGGCACCTTAAAGATAATCTTGTTCCAGCACCCCTTCATGGTCAGGGAACCTTTCACTAGTCCTGGCTGCTCAAGGACTCCCCCACACCCTTTTTTTTTTTTTAACTTCCAGCATCTCTTGCAGGAATTTAGCAACATCAAATGACCTGACAGTACAGCTGCTCAGTACAGTTCTGTGCCAGCCCTGGGGAAGAGATCATGTCACAGAGAATCTGGAACATCTAAACCACCAGCAGCTAGGAGATACCTATAATGTTTTCTATTTGCTGTGCACTTCTATTCTATAGAAGCTGAATTAAATTTAAGTACCTGAACAGAGGAACAGATCCATTGAACAACCAGGGCTTGCAACAAGCTGGTGATTCACAAGTAAGCCCCCAGCCATAAGGCAAGTCTGAGATAAAATCAAAAAGCAGGCAAGCAGGGTCAGATCAGCACAGAGTCGAGTATAACACTCACACAGCAGAGCTCAAACAAACACTGTGACCAAGTGCTGAGTTTAAATTCAATGCCTGGACAAAGGGAGCTTGTGGGTGTGTGGAGGTCCCAGCCGAGGCTGCAGAGGGCTCTCAGAGCCTGTTGGTGTAGTCAGAGCTCCGGCAGCACTGCCTAAAGACATCTGTGTGACAGATTTCAGCCTCAAGGCAGGACCAGTGAAACAAGATAGACCTTTCAGCTTGTGTTATAGAGCATTATTCAGGTAGGAATACAGGGCCTCACCTTTCCTCTAGCTTTTCTAATAGCCCCTGGTTTTTATAACATACTCTACCCTTCAGTATATTTGGCTTATGAAATGCTAGCCCAGTTATCTGGGGAAAGACTGAAGCAGGATCCTAATTATGCAAAGATGGTTCTGAGCTGTGAATAGTCTTGTGTGAAGCCATGAGGTTTATTACTAAAGTTTTGCAATAGCTGCTCTGTGAATGACTATGGCAAAAGATGTGTAGAAACAGATCCTTGGCTGGGTGAATGTTCTGGTTTAGCCCTGTTTGAATAACTGAATTGCAACAGTTGAATTCTAAGTGTTTGTTGCTCTTTCTAGGAGATTTCACATCAGTGGGTGTAGCTCTTGCTTCTTTGCTTGCCTCTCTTTGCCTAAAATGGTATTCCTTTCCTCAAGAGAGTTTGGTTAATATTCCTAAGTGATAGGATTTTATTGCCTTGAAACTGGTTATCTTGCTTTGGTAGTTACTTAACACTTATGTTGCTTCATTTTTGTATCTGTGGTTTGTGTATTTTTGGTGTAACATCCCTGAAATCACTCAATTTTACATGAAATCATTCAAATCCTTCTTACATGAACAATAGCAAAAAATGTTACCAGAATGGGATTTGTCCTAAAACTTAATGTGGTTATGACTGACAGGCAGAACGAGGTGCTAGAATGCACATGCTTTAAATTTAAATGCCTCAGTACTTCCTGGGACAGTTGGGACTTAAATACAAACACCATTTAAAAACGCTGTGGGAAAACATGCTGTATTGATTTAGCTAGGATTGCCATCAGCTGCTCTTATTTCTGATTCAGTTTCACAGAGGAAATGCTCAGGAACCTCATTCAAATGCCTCATCTGTCCTGAGTAAATGTTTCTGTTTCTGGACATGACCAAGAAAAAATGTAAGAAATAGAAAAGATGTGGGAAAAGATAGTTGCAGACAGATGGTGTTAGTGGAAAGGTGGGTGACATCTGTCTTGTTTTCATCCCCAGGGAGGCACATTCTGCTTTTATAACCTTTTACTTGCATTAGAAACGGCTCAGTGCAGATCCTTATCTCAAGGCACTTATCTAAGAAACAGGATGAACATCTTATGTGCCAGATCTGAAAACAACCAGAAAGTGGGATTGGAGGGCAATCCCCCTGTGAGAGGTGAATCCAACTCCATGTGGATACAACTGAGCTGAATGTACACAGGTGTCTCTGTCAGTAATATTTTTTTGGGATATATATTTAAATCTGATTTAGTTGCATACAGTTTTCATGTGAAGTTGTATATTTCTCCTCTGAAAATAGAGTATCCATATGCTCTTATGATTTTTGCTGGTATGTGCTTATCTGATAAGAGCTTATCTGTGCTGTTTGGGGCACAATCCTCAAAGCTTTTCAGGCCAGAATCTTAGCGGTTTGAAGAGAAATAGGATGATACATTGCTGGAATTAAACAATTAACTTATTTTTATTATTTAAAAAAATAAAAAATTGGTCTAGGTGGTCCTTGCTGTTCGTTTATTGCCTACTATCATTGTCTGTCAAATCAACCTATTATTTTTATTAAATATAGCATTTATTAGGTTAAAATGTATTATTAAATACATTTAAATAGGTTCTCAGGGTAAATGCTGATCCACTGTGATAATGTAAATCCATGTTAGTGTCAGGGGTTGCTGCAGTCCTACACAACTGGAATGTCATTAAAAGCAAGGAGCTTTGCAGCGGTGCTCTGAGGGATAAGGGATTTTCAGGAGTCCTCCACACAGGTATATGTGCTCACTAAGTGTGTCAGGGAGAGGAATAAGAGAATAAACCTGATTCTTTCTAGAGTATCCATGAGAGGTTTTATAGCTCTTGGGCACAGTTACTGGCTGCACTTTTTGCTCTTTTGAGTGGGTATGGCTCAGTGCCAGGGTGGCAATTTCAGCATTTCCCTCTGCTTAGGGAGCTTCCCAGTGGGGAAATGCTCTGGAGAACAGCTGGGACAGGCTTTTCCCAGACAGCAGCCAGGTGGGAGGAGGTTTGTGGCGTGCAGAGGAGGCGCAGAACAGCAGGACTAACCTATAACATAACCTATAGAACAGCAGAGATCAGAAAATGCTGACAAAGGTGGAACTGACACATAACCAGATCTTGTGTAGCAGAAAATATTTTTTTCTAAGTGACCAGAGATGACTCTTGTTGCAGTTCTGGATCCCATTGAAAAGAGATTGGCCTGAGACCAAGCTTAAATGAAAGAAATTTGCACCTGCAAAGACAGAGTGCTCCGGTGGAATTAATCATTTTTATTTCTATTCTGCTGCCTCTTTAGTTTCTTCCACTTCAGAAATATATATATACTTGTTTTTATACTTATACTTGTTTTTACTCCCAAACAATTTTTTCAAGACTACTCATAATGGCTTTTATGTACTTTTTAAGATTAGATGTTCCAGTAAGTCTTGCATCAAATTCTTACCTTCCTAGGATCCAGTAGAATAGAATAAGGTATTGAGTGCATGAGGCAGAGTAATAAAAGTCTTGGGAGGGGTGAACCTGGTCAAAAATGGGCATAGCAATGTCTGTTCAGAGACCCGTACAACCTGGGAAACAAGGAACTAGATCTCCTGATGTGCTGCAGACCTGGATTATTTAGGTTGGCGTGCCTGGAGATCTGTGCTGATGGACAGTTCCAGGCTCTGCAGGAGAGGCAGGCAAGGAACACAAAGAGCACAGCCTCACCCTCTATGAGAAAGAGCTGCTCAGGTGTGTGGAGCTGTTCTGAGCAACAGCCTGATGGAGAGCTTTGGGCCAGGGATAGAGGAGAGGCCAGGCAGGGAAATTTTGTGCAGGGATTTTATAGACATGGTCAGGGGGAAGTACTAGATGAAATCTCTGGAACTGGAGACTGTCCTGCCAGTTACTGAAAGGGGAGTGTGGAAGGATGCAAACAGTTAAGGAGGTTCCTAAAGGCAGTCAGAATTAGGCTTTAAACATGGGTTGGAATAATAAAATCATTAAGAGTGCAAAAGACCTCCGAGATAAGTCCATCAGGGCTCAGGTGTTGATGTCTGTGTGGTAAAGATAGGTACTCCCTGGTGTCTATGAATTCACATCCTAGGAGGCAGTAAGAGCATTATGATAGGTCCATCTGGTCATAAAGGATTAATTTTTCTTCAGAAAGTGTCCTTCTCTGAACCTTTACATTAGAGATGTATATATATTACTTCTGCTGTATTTTGTAGGTATTCATTTGCTGTTGCTTGTATTCATTTAAACTGAAGTAAATAATATTGTAAGGGCTTGTAAAAGTGTTAGACAATTAATCTGTCTTCTGGAGTAAAGTCAGTGGACCAAGATAAAGAACTAATATATCTTGCCTACTTTCTGGGTTATTTTATCAAATATACATAATTTAAGGAAAGAAATTAAACTAACAACATTCACTGCACTTTTGTGCGGTTCTCCAATTCATGTTGCTTTTCTTTCTGAACCTTTAAAAAATAACTCAGTATAAACATATGACCCATGTGTAAGGCCACTTGAGACCGTTGAGGAGGCAGTAGCTCACTTTATTAATCTTTAAAAATCAACAAATTAAGTCCGGGCTAGTAAAAGTGTTATGCAGATGTTCTTGACATGACAATGTAGTCCAGCTGATTAGTGGTGCAATCAAGGACACCAAAAGGCTTTTAAGAGCTCAGCTTTGTACTTGTTGGGGATAAAATATCAACTTTTATAGGCTACTAATCTTTAGTGTTAGAAAGAAATACTGCTCTCAGGAAATGCTCATATGTGACCTTTTTCTCATACAGCACTCATTCAAATACTGATCCTTAAGTTATTAGCCTGAAATACCTCTAGGAAAATACCCTTGGGCTGAACAGAATAACCCTCCCAGGGAATCTTACATCTACATCTGCTGTACTAAATTCATGTTTCTGATGATTATCAGCCAAAGGAACAGAGTACAGATTATTATTTTAACCAAAAAATGGTGATTGTAGACTGTAGCAGAGTTCTTAGCCAGGGATGTTAGCAGCTGTAATTTACTTGTGTACTCTGATTGCATATTTTCCTTTAGTCTTGGAAAATATAAGATAATACGTATGTTTTCTCTCAGTGTTTAGCAACTATAAGCATAATTCAGGTATTTCACTAATGGTATTTAAAGTTTGCAGAAGACCATGGGTCATTATTGGTATATTTTCCTGAAAGGAACAAATATCATTCCAGTTTCAACTTCTGCCCTTGGTGTTTGACTGTGAAACCTCACATGACTATCAGCACAGCACTCCTTTCCCAAAATCAGTAAAATCTGTGGTAATTCTTTTGAATGTGCATCATTTGACTGTTCAGCTCTGTACTCTTTAAACATATCTAATAGTTAGCATTGGTAACAAAATGCATCCTTACTGTTCTTTAGTAAAACAGAAAAGAAAGGAACAAGATAGTCACTGTTGCTGTTGTACATAGTACTCAGATCACCTCTTTGAAATATTTTGGGCTAAAAATCTGAGAGGATGACAGCTCTTTCTTCTACAAAAGCAATATCTCACCATTTATGCTTGAACAACTTTGAGAAGGCTAGAGATGCAGTAATCTGCCTGAAAGTAGGTTTCCATAGTCTCCCCAATATCAGAGGAAGAAAAAAGCTGGATAAGCATTTAGCTTGACATACAAGATTGGGAATCAGGATATCTGAATTGCTTTGAAGAAAGAGACAAAAACCCTGAGGAGGGTGAAACACCCCATCCGAATCTGTGAGAGATCAGAGCACAAATGAAATGTGATGCAGAGACTTTATATCCACACATTTAAGAGAATTTTCAGTTTTGTGAATGTATAGTGAACATCACTGGTGATGGAGGTTTAAGTCTAAGGATACTACAGAGTTTACAGTCTTCTCTGACTTTTCTGGGGAAGTGAGTGGATCATAATTTAAAATGTCTGATAATTGTCTCCATCAGAATCCCAAGCACTGATATTCTACAATATTCTATGGCAGTGGGACAAAGTTCTCGTCCAATTCTGCTCTAGATATTTTTTATTGCAGTTGTTGTGCTTGCAGAACCAGCAATATCATTCATCCACAATGTAGTTTTTCTTCTTGGCTACAAAAATACTGATATTTATCCTGCATTTTCATTTGTTTCAAAATTAGAGGGGATGGAAATCAACTGTAATCACACATTAGATATGTGTTAAAGTAAGATCCATAGATGTGCATTACTTTGTGATGTGTTTCACTTTCCCAAAGTAGTATTTGAACATGTCAAAACTTAAATACTGCCCAAATTAGGATAGCTATACCACTGCCTTAGAGGTTTCAGCAGAATATCATTGCTTAATATAAATAAAAGTGCCAGAATTAATGTTATTCTTATTAAATGTGGTGCCAGGAGACTTACAGTAAAGCCTGACAATACCCTGACTCTTCTAGATGAAGTATAAAAAAAAAAAAAAATTCCTTATAGATGTTGATTAAATGAAAGATGTGCTTTTGGATCCACAACAGTGTAATGTTATGCTGGTCGTTAAAGTGAACTGCTGTTTTCCTTTCATTTTTATGACAGAACTGAAGAGAAAAGCACTTGAAAAGTACTGATCTCACAGGATGAAAGAGTATAGTATGATCCTTTGCAAGTGGCAATTTGCAGAAGTGCTGAGTTCATGGATGTACAGGGAGTGGGATTTATTTCACCTGATTTTAGACATCCAGAATGAGATGTATACAGGTAAGCTAGTTACTTCCATAGCCAATGGAGAGAAATAGACACTTCTTGGAAAGACTTCCTGCGTGTAATTCTCTTCAGGAAAATATTCCCTATGTTAGGGAATTCAGAGAACATGCCTGCTGTGCAGGCAAAGGCACAGCTCAAAGGCAGCCTCTGGTTCAGGGCCTATTCTGATCTGGCAGGCTGATAGAACACAATCATAAAAAGATTTAAGTGAAAGGGACTTTTCAGGAAAGACTGACAAAATTAAATCAATTTGCTCAGGGTCTTATCCAGTCAAATTCTAAATATCTTCAAGGACAGAGGTTCCACTACCCCTTGGGCTGATTTAATCCTTAACCACCATCACACCAAAGGCCTTTTTTTCCATTATGTCCAATCAGAATTTCCCTTTTTGTAAATCTTCTGCTGCCTGACTCTTTAAGTTCTGGTCTCTCCTCAACACAGTCTTCAACATATTTGTCTTGTGCTGTTTCCAGCACAGAATGTCTGTCATCAACCCAGGCCTCATCTCAAGAGACACACAGGTGTCGTGCTTTGAATGGCAGGTGTCTGCTAAGGCAGGAACCTTAAGGAGGCAGGAGCCTCCCTTGGAATGAAGAATTTAAACCCCCTCCCTCCGAATTATTATGACTTTGAAATTAAGGGACTCTCAGGCAAAGATATGGGAATAGAAATAACAGTTCTTTATTAAGAGAACTAAAATAAACAATGAAACAAAAACATGCAGTAAGACAAACAAATAAAAAAAAACCCCTCACTGACAGAGTCAGAACACAAGCTGACCCCCTGTGGGTCAGGGTGTTGGTCACAGTGCCATCCCATGGTGGCTGCAGTCCCAGTGGCAGATGTGGCTCTGCTGAAGTGATGCTCCTGGAGAAAAGTGGAGTTTTTCACTGAAGGTCCAGTGGTGAGAGATGGGCCTGGTCTTCCTCTGGGAATCCAGTGGAAAAGGCTGCTTGGTGTTCCAACTCCCACATTTTTATCCAGGTAGGAATACTTGGCTCCTCCCCCTGGCTGGAGCATTTCCCAGTGGGATGATGGAATTCTATCAGTGACACTCACTGGCCCATGAGCAGATCTCTGCCTGGAGGGAGGCTGGGTTGTGGCAGAGATAAGAAAACTGCCCCAGCAGGTTTATTGACAGTTGGCCATTGACCAACAATTACACCACCACACACCCCAGTTTGATCAGATGGTGATAGAATACAGAGTTCTGGTTATATTTTGCACTACAACCCATGACACCAGGTTTTTGTTTGGTGCCATCAATCAGGATACATTTTCTGCATCTATTTCCTGCTGTCCTTTGGGAGCTTGGTAGCTTTCCTGTTTCCACCACTGGGAACTGTGAAGTTCATCCCTCTTTGTGTGTTTTTCCAAGTGGATATCCAGCTATGTGAGGACAAGCTTTGATGTGCCAAATATGCCAGGGCATCTGGTTATTCTACACTCCAACAAAGTACAGCCCATTCCAGTAGTAGCATTAGTCCACTTTTATGTTCCAGACATTTGTGTTGGAGATGTTCTAACCTGTATCAGTTGATAAGCAGATGCAGATAACAAAAAAGGTATTCACACGCCTTGGATGTGAATTTTCCTTCTGTGTATCGAATATCTTTCCAAGGTTGTTTCCATAGGACTGATGAGTTGGTACTCTTGATTTACTATTAAAAAATTGTTGATCTTATGGAGAGATCTCAAATTCACAGGGAACTGTATTAGATCTGTGGCTAAATCCTTGATTTCCTGTTGCATTAGTTGGCCTTTACCTTTGATCACTCCAGATAAATTTTCACCTCATTATCCAGGACAGTGGCATTTCTCTGATGGCGTTAATAAAAATGTGTTTGTGTTGCCTAGAGTGGCTGAAGTAGCTGTTTAATTTTGTATTTAAAACTTTGTATAATTATTCTAGGAATCTTAAATTTTCTGCTGATGGTAGACTGAAACTTTCTGTGTTGTGAAATTATGTTATTATTCCCATGGCCAGAAGCACAAAAAAAAAAAAAAAATCAATCACTTAGGAAGCTTGACTTTGGAATTGAAGCAGTTCACAGCTTTGGAAATTTTATCATTTCGTGGAGTTTTACAGAACCTGGGTAAATATTAATTGACAGTAAGACTGAAGATTATTCAAATAGATGGATATTTGTCCTACTGTGTGGAAGACTTATAAAGATCAAATGTCTCTATTATATACACCCAGTTTTCTCTAAGTATGTGGTTGCTACTTGACTCCATTTGTATTTCCCCCTACATTTTTCTAACCTTTATTATTCTGAACTAGTGATCTTAATAAAAGAAAATAAAATAACTGTTACACACTTGATTATAATTCCGTTGTGGTGACTTGGCCCTTAAAATCAGATGGTACTAAGAGTTTAGAAATGACATTTCCTGTTAGAGATGAGCACCAGCTGTATAGCTTGGACATGGATTTCAAGCCACAAAGATGTTCAAGTCTGTGGGTTTAGTTTTCTTGTCTATCATCACTCTATATTTAGAGATGTATTTTAGAGATGCCTCTCTAAAGCATGTTTTCTCTTTTGTAAATTGCATCCTATTTCTGTTCCCCTACACCCCCCTCATTCTGTACAATTAACTGTATTTTAATCTGGCTGTGTGATGTATTCTGTTCTGAACAGGGACCATCATTTATTATAGATATTTTTTGCAGTGTCTGTGAATTAGATAATTATTCTCACCAAGCTTTCCAAAAGGAGTCAAGTCGGCTTCTGCTCAGCAGTGTATGCATTCTGAGTAATTCAGCACTGTCCAAATAATTATCTCTCTTTAGAGTTCTGAAGCAGTAGAACAATAGCTAAAAGAAACAGTGAACTTCTTTTCCCAGAAAGGCAATTCCTAAAGATGCAGTCTAAAATCTTATGTGGTTTTCCTGCTGAGTCTCACAAGATAAGTAGGCTTTGGGTCCAACACTGAAAAGGGAGATTAGTAATCCAGGCTCACAACTCCTTGAAAAACTTTGGAGTGAAGTATGGAGACCTGACCCTCCTAAGCTCTTGATAAACCAGAACAATAATTTCTGCTTTTTGAACAGAATTGTTGCTGGAAATCCCATACTCTAAATAAGAAGACTTTATTCAGAACCAGCAGTTATTTCTAAATTTGGTGTTAAACTTAAATTCAGGGTCAATCATCTGTTTCCTGTTTTCTTATCAGCATCTCCATGCATAATTCTACCTAACCGTCATTCTAACTGAATCCCTCATATAAATTCCATGCCATTCTTTTTTTTTTTCTTTTTTTTTTCTTTTTTTTTTTTTTTTTTCCTGCCAGGAAAGATTTTCTGTATGTTTTTCATTTGTTTGCTCCATTTCTTCTTTCTTGCCCTTTCTAACAGGCAGAATTACCAATACAGTAATTTCAGTGTAGGGTAGGGACTCTGGTTCTCACTTTAACCAGGACTTCAGATTTCATTTCCATTGCTTGTGGTTACAGAAGGTTTAACACAGCAAAGAATTCCATGCCTTTGTAACATCTACTGAATAAAAATATCAGAGTCTACTATGCCACAGATATGGCTGTGTAGAAATAGAACTGCATTTTGGAAAAACCATAAATTTCTTAAGCACTCTTCCTTTCCTCCCAGGATGTCTTTACCATGTTTGTCTCCATTGGGAAATGATATCTTGGCAAGAAATCTAACCTTATCATCATTCATTAGAGACATGTTAAACAAGAGGATGGTTCAGAAATTCAGGCTAAAATTTCTGACTGATCAGTGTTTTCAAATTTTTGAAAAATCAAAGCAATAGAAGTTTTTAACTCTGCCACTCCATATCTCAGGAAACAAGTTCAGTGCTGTAAAAGGATAGGTTTAGTCTGGCAAACTTACATCTCTGAATGAATCTATGAAAAATTACCATGGTGGAGGGGCTAAGCCAGTAAGGCTGCTATGTTCCCAAGTAACAGAGATGTCTGTTCTTGAAACAATATAAAAACTCAACTCTTGCCTTGTTATTACACAATTCAGAGCTGGTAGCTGAAGGCAAACAAGTAATCACCTCAGATGATAAAGACATATTTCCAAATTTATGTATAGCAATATTAACCTTTTCTTAAAACATTAAAGAGAATATGCCAGAATAATGCATAAACACTACATTCACTAGATGTTTTCATTCACATCTATAATAAAAACCTGTCTTTGGCACAACATGTAGCTGTAATATTTTTGCTGGTTTTCTGAATTATGACTAGATTGGATGCCTCTGCTTTAAATATGAGAATAAGGTGTATTATGAAGATTTAAATTTGATCCAAGTTAATCAAGAGTGTTATAAATCTGAAGGCTTTTAAAAAAGTGTATTTAGCTTACATAAACCCCAATGCTGCCCTGTTGAAAGAAGAGGAGGTAATGATACCAACCATACCTCTTTGACCTGTTTGTTGGCAGTAGTTTGGTTTGACTCTCAATTTACTCGTGGTACTAATACTGTGAAACTATTATCTCTAAAGCATAACACTGTCATCTCCCTTGCCATGAATCCTCATGTTTCCTCATGAACTTAGTGGATTGTCTAAATAGGGATTGATTTATTGCTGAAAGTTTGCTAGGAATCCACTGTAAAACTCAGGTAAGCTTTGGAGTTGTCAAACAAGTGCTAGTCTGCTTCTTGTGTAGGAAATTCCTTCACACCAGGTCTGAACAGTCTGTGCGGACCCTTGATGGTCCAATTACAAAAGCCTTGCCTGGTCTTTGAGAAAGTCTGAGAAAGTAACAAACCTTGACAACCCTTAGTCTTTCTGCCAAATTATTTTCCCTCTCATATTAAATGCCATCTACTGTTTGCTACTTCACAGGTGATTTAAACTAACACGACTGCATGGAAGTCCTTGCAAAGTCTTTTTTTAAAGCCTGTAAGGATGTGATGCTACTTATGAGTCAAACTAGGCTACGTTTAATTGTCAGTGAGCCTGTGATTTATTTGGCAGGATTACTGGATTTTACTGATTTATCTGTTTATTTTGTTGCTGTCATACATTGCCCTTTACTTAGTGATGGACTAAAACATTCAGTTTTGTTTGCTTGCTTTTTCCTCATTAGTAAACAGCTCCAGACACTCTTAATTTGCTTAAGCCATATGCTTTCCAGAGGCTTTGGCCATTCATCTACGATGGGAGTTGTGATGCACAGTGTGCTGTGCACAGCTTACCTTGTGCTGTCCCAGGTGTATCAAGTGTAATGGAGACATTTTCTTTTTTTCTTCTTACCTCACAAACAGCACCATTAATTTCTGTGTCTGCATTCCTGCTGCAAGTCTACCAACAGCTGAAGCATAAGCTGCTTGCCAGCCATGTGGGAGTGAGGAAACCTGTGAGTTATTTTAACTCTTTATTGATCACTTGGAATTTTATGACAGCAGGTTTTTTGTGTGTGCTTTTAAAGCAAAGAAACAAAACCCCCAGCTCTTCCAAAATTAAATGCACTGAAAATAGGAAGCTACAGAGCCTTCTGGGAAAGCCTGGTGGACTTAGTAAGAATATTACAATAAACTTTTACAGATCTATACATAAATTATAGAAATGGAAATATCAAGTTCCATAGGTATAATTGTAAAAACCCTATAGAATTTAAATGAAAATGAGAATATTTTTTAAATTGCTTTTTTAACCATCCTGTAAATTGTTAAAAAGAGAATATTGTTCTCTGTTAAACTCTTTAAGGAGGCTCTGAGAGCTTTTAATATTCTAATCAGATTCCAAGAGGTGACCCCAACTCTGCAGTCTTCCTCACATGATTAGATTCATTGACAGTAGTGGATTTGCTCCAAAGATGCAAATCCTATGCTTTACATCATGGGACATTATAGGAAAGTTTTCTAATATAAGTTATTATCTTACTTTAGAGTGCAAATCACGTCTAGTGCAGATTCTTATATTCCTAGGGCAGAACCTACAGAGTTTGGTGGATGGCTGCTGTGGTAACCTGTCCATCTGAGCTCATGTCAGGAACTATCCAACAGAGTTTTAGAGCTGAGTTCCTTCACCAGTAGAACAAAGAAGAGTCCCAGGAAGAATTATGCCACCCTGGGAACACCTCCATAGATCCCTTTATTCTCTAAATTTCTGGTTGTATTCACAGTTGTAGATCCCCTGTGCAGGTGTGATTGATTGTTGGACTAGGGCTCTGTCTCATGCTGAGAGGTGAGAGCAGGCACAGCCATAATTATTCCTGTTCATCATGATGGGATGAAAAGACTGGAGGGTGCTGGCTGTCCTGGAGCTACAATAAAAGCATGAACTGCACAAAAAGAAAAGCAGAGAGACTTTGCTTTTTTCTGTACAAAGTCCCAGCCTATGGCCCTTCCTACTCCTGACTATACAGTGAAGTTCACCATTGCAGTTTTACTTTAGGGTTCTTAATGAGCAATTAAATGAAGACCTTTGATGTGATTTGCATTTTGATCTGTACTTAATTTTGAATCTGAAGGGTAAACAGTGGTGTTCTCATTAGCTCAACCCATGAAAAGCACCTCAAATGCATTTCCTGAGACCAAGGTCTTCACACCTCCTTATGTTGTTCATGAAGATGTTTTTTATTCCCCCTCAAATTCAGACCTAAGCCCGTTTGTGCTTCAGGGCTGTGTTGCACTTAGTTTCACTTCTTTTGGAGAGAAGCTGATCACAGAGACAGGACTCATGTTTTCCTTCCAGTCAGATGACTGTGCTGTAACACAATACACTGCACATGAGATTTTAAAGCACTTCCATACCAAGCCTGTCTCTGCTTTCTTTTTAGTGCCTGTCAAAATAGTACTCCTGCAAGCCTTCTGTTTTGCAGAGGGTAAAAAAAACCCCTAGAACAGCAGAAACCAGCAATCTCTGTATTCTAGCAAAAAGAAGAGAATTGGCTTTGAGATTGCAATGTAATTTCAGGCTCTGAAGAGGAAATTGGCTTCATGGAGGGAGAAAGGGAGGGAAAAAATGGAAAAGAAAAGAACTGCTACTGAAATATTTTCTCTCTGTCTCTTTTGGCTTGAGTCGCTTCTCCCTCTTCTGGCCTGATTGCTGTTAATGTGAAGAATATGTTTAACACTGAAATAGTGAAAACATAAGTTGTTTGCCTGAAATCAGTTGCATTTTAAAGGGAGATGTCATCTCTCCTCCCCCTAATCTACATGTCTCCATATATGCTTTTTGAACTCCAGGATAAATCAGAGGGAAGGAATAGTACACTAGAAAAATATTTACCTTAATGGTGATTCTAATGATGGGAACAGATGTTTGTTAAAGAAAAGTATTTTGAAAGATTACCAAAGAATGGGCACACTTTGAAAAGCAATCAAGTTGTTATTCTGGCCATCATTATTGGTCCTGTGCATGTTTTTAGGTTGCCCTAATTGTGAAGGAAAACATTGACTTAACACATTTAGGCACACAGGTTACAATTCTTTATTTGTTTATTTTCATGTAGGGCTGTACTGATCGTCAAGGGATACATAAAGTGATAGAGGAATTTCACAATTCCTAGGAAGGGTCAATTGAAATGACATTGTGCCTGGCCATGGGATCAGACATCCATCACTGCTTCTGTGGAGAAAATTAACTGGGTTCCACCCCAAACCCATAGAATGACTGATTATCTTCCCCTTCCCATGTAAAGGGGATACTTGGGATCCGGTATTTAAAGAGCCTAAACTTTACCCAAGTTGTCACATTTACATGAAAGACAGCAACACAGAGAGATTTGATAGATTTTTTTCTTAGTGCTGCTCCATGTTTGTGTTTTAGACCAAATTAAACTGTTCTGTGAACAACAGTTCTATAGACCATCTAAACTGACTTTTCATACTTTCAAATAACAAAAGCTAAAATATTTGAAGACTGTATCCTGCTTTCAGCTGGGATGCAGTTCTTTGTCTTCTCAGTAGCTGGTACAGTGCTGTATTTTGGATTAAAGTTGAGCCTATTGTTGTTAACACGGTGATGTTCCAGTTGTTGCTGGCTAGTGTTTACTCTAAATCAGAGGTGAGACCATCTTGTTGATGATCAGAGGGATGGAGCACCTCATCTCTGACGAAAGGCTGGGACAATTGGAATTGTTCAGCCTGAAGAAGACAATGCTCCAGGTGAAATTTATTTCAGCCTTTCAGTATTTTAAGGAAGTCTATAGGTGAAGGAGAGATTTTTTATGAGTATGTAGAGACAGGACAAAGGGCAATGTCTTCATGAAAGAGGGCAGGGTTAGATTAAGAAATTGTTCACTGTAAGGGTGCTGAGGCCCTGGCACAGGGTGCCCAGAGCAGCTGTGGCTGCCCCTGGATCCCTGGAAGGGTCCAAGGTCAGGCTGGATGTTGGGCTTGGGATAGTGGAAGGTGTCCCTGCCCCTATCAGGGGGTGGAACCAGATGGTTTTTAGGGTCCCTCCCAACCAAACCATTTTATGATTCTGTGTTTCCATGTTTCTGCTCATTGCAAGGGGGTTGATGTTCTTTCAAAGTTTCCTCCTGACCCAAACTATTCTATAATTCTTTAAGTATATTTTACTTCAAATAATTAATTCTTCACATTATCAATTATTATATTAGTTCTTATTTGAATCCACAAGTTTGACCTGTCTTTGATTCTGTTCCCCATTCCACAAGGCCAGAGGATTGGGGAAATGAGCAAGGGGTTGTGTGGCACTTAGTTGCCACCTGGGGTCAAACCACATTAGGCTATCAAACTAGCATTAATAAATCAATTTACTTAAAGAGACAAAAAGAAATTGAAAGCCTCAGTTTAAAAAAAAACATTTTAAGTATATTTCTCTTCTTTTTTCATGGCCTAAACAGTCAAAATATTTTGAATTCTGGTTGTTAACAAGAAAGTCTCCTGTTAACAAGTGAGAAAGGAAGACATTAGCAGTACTGAAATGCACAGAAGGGTTACTGCAGACCAGGAAATTGCCTCTTCTCCATGTCCATAGATCAGCTAAAGAACAAGAGGCTTCAAATTCTGTCTGGGGAGGTTTTTGTCAAACTGGAGGGAAACTTTCCTGGTGGATCACGGTGAGGATCACGAAGTGCTTAACAGAGTACCTGAAAGAACTACGTAATTTCCATCACTTTAAATAATGAAGGCCAGGGAGATAAATATTGATCAGAAATTTCAGCTCTTTAATTGACTGGGGTTTGAGTCAAAGGCATAATGACTTGATACTGCTTTCGTCCATTTTTGGTTTTTATATTTATTGTTTAATAATCTATAAGTGACCATGGATTAAATCAATTAATTATTTGTTCTTGGGCCTAGTAAACCCCCTTATTAATAGGGGTGCCCTTTGAGGGAAAAAAAAAATTAAAAGAATTAAAGAATTTTAAAATTAAAAATTAACCTGAAACTTAAGGAGATTAGATAAAATGATCACTCAAAATTCTCCTTTCTTCCCCAACACTGTAAAGATCCCAAATGACCAGCTTAGAGTTAGACATTGATGCTGTCAAAGTCTAAACTCAAGTGAAACACATCTCCTCCCCGGCCTAAATCCCCAAGGCCTGGCTTCAGTAAACAGGCTCAGTGTATCTAACACAAATCAGAAATGCAAAGCTCTTCCCAATACGAAATGCCAGACATTTACTTTTCAAATAACATAACTTGATTAGTGTGGCCATCTGTAAAAATGAACAGAAGACTTGGTTGAATTCTCACCTTTTCCTGGAAAAGGCCCAAACACAGATCAATCTTTTTTCAGAAGAGAAAAGAAGAAAGCAAAGTAAATTACCTCCATAGGAAAAAAAAAAAAAAAAAAAAAAAAAAAAAGAATAAAAAACAAAATTGTGTAATTTAATAAAGTTTTTATATTTTCTTTTTTTTTTTTTTAATTTTTTTTTTTCTTATTTATTTATTTTTTTTATTTTAAATGGATGGAAGAGAAAATTTCAGGATGTCAGTCTTGAAAGTACAGAGGTAATTGCTGGCAGCCTTGATCTTCACACACAAATTCTGGAAGGGAATGTGTCCTTGCTGACAACTTTAAGTTGTTCCCTAGTTAAGAAGAGTCATTTTTCAAGCTATTCTTTGGCACATGTTGCAGAAAGCCCAGCTGCCTAGGGTCATCATTCTCTATTCCATCCATGGACAAGTTTCAGGCACATAAATATTTCATGAGATTTTTGAGATGTCTGAAAATCCTGCCTTATGTCTTTTAAGGTAGAAAACCCAACAAAAAACAAGTAAAATAAATCACACACAAAAAAATTAGAGTATTTTTAAATGTCCTGAAACAACACTAACAACCTGTTGTCTTGTTCTACTGTTTGCTTTTAATGGTGCCACATTTGAGTCTAATTTCAGGGGTTTGATTTTTCTAATTAGTTTATAACATGTATTCATAACAATTTGTGTGATTATAACTTGACTTTATTATCTTTATAGTGCCCTGAGTCACTTGGCAAAAAGGAGACTTATAAATACAGCTCATTGTGTTGACATGCTTTTTTAATTTTCCATGTTTCGATTAGAAATTCACTATTAAAACACAGCAAACAGTGAATTCTAGGGAGAATGGGAGATGCATCTATTTAATTAGCTTCCCAGAAAGAGAGAAATCTTCCTGGGATTTGGTTATTTTTGTTTTTTATTGTGTCTAGAAAATTCAGTAGAAGTTTATCAGTGTTTGTAGCCATATTTACATACATACAGTTTTCTTTAAATTCACATGAACACTTCTCTCTTTAAGTCATCAAAGACATGCAGCAATAGTTAAATGACATCTGATTTCATTGTCAGTAATAAGGATTATTTGATTGAGAGAGTGCAACAAGATAAACAAACCCTCTGTATGTTCATAAATTTTTGGGAGATGATTTGACATCACATCGCACATAGCTCAAGCTAGGCTGATCTCTGTACCCCAACTCATTGATTTGAGGGTAGTCTTGCCTTGAAGTCAGCACTGAAACCCTAATTCCAGGCAATGACATTTGGTTTGTGTCTGCAGGCATAAGGAATTGTTGTGTTTCTTGGCAGTGTTAATAGCCTGTAATTTAATTCTGTAAATTTATATCAAAAAACAAATAATAATGCAGTTTTTAAACCTAAGTTTTAATTAGTGGGAGCTGATCTAACTTAACAGTTTTTACTTTCATCTCTGGGCTCAACCTAATCCAAGCTGTTTTCCTGACCTAATCTTGGATCTTCCAAAAACCACAATGAGAAACTGGGGTGCTGCAACACACAGCCAGATCTGTCATTCAGTTGAGTTTTGCTTTGCATTCTACTTTTAGTCAAATCCAGTTTTTGTTTTGAAACAAAAAAAAATGTTAAATAAAAGTACTTTCAAAGGAATGTCCTTACTTGCAAAGTCCTAAGACACGATGCAGGAGTGGACAAGACATCCATATTAAAGCTTAGGTACACAATAGTAGAGTCAAACTCTAGGTCTGACATTTAATACACCTCACAATAGTGGAATAACCCTTTTTTTCTGAGCCAACATAAACCAGTGTGTGAAAACTGAGTTTACCTGAGTCTGGATGTCACTAAAACATCAGAATTGTTCTCACTCCAGACCAAAATCTCACTAAACCAGAATTGTTTGCAATAGTGGCTGAAACAGCTGCTTAGGAAAGAGTGCTAGAACAGGACCAGTTAATACCAAAATTTCTATGCATATCCATCCAGACCCAGGTATTTGCATAGGTTCCACCAATGGCTTTGCATTTAACAATTGTCAGTGGATTTCTCTTCCACAGACTGGTCTAAGCCTTTGCAATCCAACACATCCTTAGTTCACTAAAAATACTAAAGGCGCCCTTTGGGTACTGTGAGCTAATTTCTCCTGCAAAACGAGTTTTGTTCTAAGTGTGGGGAAATTTGAGGTTTCATATAGAATTCTTAATTTTGGAGAAAACTCCTCTAAAAATGCGAAAACCTGAAGAAATAGGTTGGATTTGTGTTTTGCATGTTTCATTTATTATAACCCTCTACAGAAGACAGTGATAACCTAGGTTCTTTTTGTAAATTCCTTAGGTCAAATTAAGTGTCAAACAACACCAAATGAAGGGTGTTTGTAAATACACACATGTAGGGTTTATTGCAGAATAATTTAGTTGTACAGGAAAACAGGCATGCAGACATTTTGGTTATTATCTGCAGCAATATAACAATATAAAAGCATTAAATATCAGTTAAGAAAATGCTTAAGAAAGAGAAGGATAGGACAAGAATGCTAAGATTTTACCATTCATACACCTCACAATAAAGATTTGGTTACTGAACAATCTTGGTCAAAGTGTTGGTCACAGATTGGGTCCTTTGGGTGGCAAGGAAAAGCTCCCAGGAAAATCCCCAATGAATCACATTGATTTGGTTTAGATTCACTCAGGTTTGAGTACCTCCCCTGGGGCAGGGAGTTTCAGCTGGGTGATGTTGTGTTGTGGATCAGGAACATGTGGATGATGAAGTGTTGTGGATCAGGGACACCTGGATGATGGAATTTTGTGGATCAGGGGACATTTTGGGTGAATTTGACACCTAATTCAATACAGCTGCCCATCACCCCAGTGCAGCTGGGCCCATCATGGCTCATCAGCAGAGTGAACACCTTCAGGCCATGTGTGAATGTCCCAGGGCCTCCTGGGCAGGGGAGTTACCACAGCTGAGTTCACTGATGAGGAAATGGGGACAGCTCCTGCCTCACAGGGTTCCCCTCTCTCCTCATCTCATCCATCACCAGCTGTAGCCTGAGCTGGGCTGTGCTCACCCTCGGGTGCTTTGCACATCGGCAGCTTCCCCCTGATTGTCTGAGCCATCAGCATCCCAGTCTCTCTTCCAGTATCACTTCTGGATACATTCTTCTCCCTAGACCTGGGACTGGACAACAACATCCTCTTTATCTTGTCCCAAGTTCCAGCCACGGCCCAAATTCCAGTCAGGAGCTGCATTTGGGGAGGGGTCACAGATGAGCAGCTCTTTCCTTGTAGTTTGCTACAGCAGGCAAAAATCCTCTGATGATTTTAGCAATGTTCGAGCCACTAATGATTTCAGTCTCTCACATGTCTTCTACAGGTGGAACAATAGCCTTTTAATAAACTCATTTTTCACATTAGACATCTGTTGAGGATTCAAGAGAGACACTTCTATTACAACAAAAATGTCCTTTGCTAGCAAAAATAGCCCCTACCGCTTTCTTCACTGCTGCAAGAGCTACATGTGATTCAGCAGATTTGGAGCCTGGTTACATCATTTAACATCTGTGTCTCTATCTCACTGGCAAGGTCAATTTGTTTCTGCAAATAGATTTCCCTCAACTACAAGGGGCAGGCAGTTCATGAATTCCCTGAGGTTTGGTTCTTCTTGCTCTCCTTCTCTTTGACACAATTGCAATTGGGAATCCTATTAAGCATTGTAAAGTTAACCTTCTGTTAGTATGGATAGCAACACCCAATTTTTAGGTCTTTCTGTGCAGAAGTCCTCATTGTAGTCATACTGTCTACATGGTATAAAGCCAGCTTTTGAATGAATTGCAAATTTTGGTTTTTTGTGGTTTTTTTTTTTTTTACTTTTGAACATTGATGGAAGGCCAGATTTTGCACTGCTGGAATTTTATAGACAATAGAGAAATCCAATGTTTCCAGCAGAAAATCCTTTTGGTTTAGTTTTACAGTGACATTTTATTTTTACATTTACATGGACATTTTAATTTTATATTTACAGTGACACTTTAATATTACACTTACCTTGACTTTTAAAACAATTTTTTTTCTTTACTATTAGTATTGAAGGACAACTGCCAAACTTCATTCTTCAGTATATTTCTTTTCTGTGGCTAACATTTGTAATTACAAGAGGAATTCAAAAATTTATTGTACTTTATTGGTTTAATGTTCATTAATTTATCTCTCAGGTGAAGCGTATAGTGGATCAAAAACTTTTTGGTAAAGTCTACTAATTCAGTATTGCAGCTTAGAAAGATTAGTCTAGAACTGAGATATTATTCCAAAAATATAGATTATTCCCTTGAAAACTAGCTGTCTATGCAAGTCTAAGCCATAGCAAAATAAAAATAATGATGTTAAGATTTTGTTGAGCAGGAACAATCTAGTTAAATAGACATTTGGGGTTTAAAATAAATAAAAGAGAAAACCCACGTGACATTATTTGAATTCAGCACCTTTGTTTGTTTGTTAATGTTTTTCAAATTGAAATTGCATAAAATCATTGATTTCATATACATTTGTAGGAATCCCTCTGACTTTTTGTTCCAAGGAAATGCTTGGAATACATCTCCTTAGCAAAGCAAATGTGGAAATAGTACATAAGATGTTAACAAAAGATCAAGAGCAATATGAAATAAGTCTGTGGTATTTAATCTTTTCCCTGGTAACCTGGTTTCCTGATATAACTCCGCCAACTTCAGAGAAATGACATCAAAATACAACAGCTGGCTCCAGGCAAGTGAATCTAAAGCCCTTTCAGAGTGGGGCAACGGGAGTACTCCCTTTTCAAAACATCAAACAGCCAATAAAACAGAAGGGATAAATCTCCTGCTGCTCCAGTCCTGTAACTCACAGCGACAGCTCGGGTCAAGGAACAGCTCAGCTGCATTAATGCAGCAATAAATCTGCAGGAGCAGCAGGAGCTGAGGTGCTGGGGATGGAGACAGGATACAGGGAGCTGTGCAGCTGCCTCAGCTCTGTCAGGGTCAGCACCAGGAAGGGTTAGCAAACCCCTTTCACTTCAGAGGGCACAAAACAGGGATATTCAAATCAGATCTGGAACCAACAAAATAAACTCTTGTGGTAATCCGTGCTAATAAGGTTCGCCAGGCTCCAGCTAATTCTGTGTGTTTGCAGTGTTTTGCCAATGCCTGTGGGATAACCCACCAGAGCTGATTGCACTGGGCTCTGCTCAGAAGATACTTTAGCCCTCCTCTCTCTTGGCATTGTGCAAAACAATCACAAGAACTAAACACGATATGCATAGGAGTAATATCTTTACCTCCTATGTAAATGTTGCATGTGGCTGAAATGCTAATTAACCTTAAGTGAATTCTGCAATAAAAATCCTGTTACAATGTAAAAGACTGAGACTAGCGCATAGGAAGATTAAGACCGGATGGTTATAGAAGTGCTTCTGTGAAACTTGGCTTCAGTCTCCTGATTACCTCTTGGGAAATCTCTTTAACACCTGTCTGATCTCATTAATAAACACTTTTATTTATTCACACGTCTTGACTGCAAACAGAATCTTTCTTTTTAATGTCCATGGAAGGTGGACAGTGCTGTGTCTGTACAGCCCAAGAAAATTAGGCAGGTAAGGAATACAAATTAATAAACTCTCCCAGTAATATAGACTCTGTGTACTTGTTCAAATAAACACTCAAAAAGTATTGGGACAAACCTGCATACAGTGAAATAATAACATGATAAATCATGTAGGGATTATTCTTCTGAAAAGCCACAATTTTCTGTACTTGATTAATTTACTGAAAATTCTGAGAAAGACAATAATATCTGGTGGGCAGTATTTTCAGTGGGTTCCATAGAAGACAGCTCTACAGCAATGTAAATCTGTGCAAATCAACTGTGTGAAGCCTCTTGACCATTAGTATAAAGGGCATGTGTTTACTACTTCAGGGCGGAAAAATCTATCCCATTTTAAGAGGAAACTTTCAAAAGGATATCTATTTATTATAAATTATTGAGTTTTTACTTAACAGATTTACAAACACAAATCCAATCCAGATTTGAAGTGACAGATCTATGGGTTATGTGCAATTTACAGAATGATGACAAATGTTAAACTGTGTTTTTTTTGTTTTTTCCTTGATCTTTCTTTCAGTTGTGGTCCCTGACATGGGTAGAATGGTCAGGGAAGCACTGAGAGGAGCTGTTAAAACAGCTTTTCTGTGAAGGCTGAAACATCATGCAGGGGAGCAAAACCCTGGAGGAGTAAAGGGGAACATGGTCCTTTTCAAAGGTCTGACAACTCTTTCTGCTTTGGATGCGCTCCTTTAACCTCCTTCAAGACTCTGCCCATCCTATCAGATTTCATTTCATTATTAAATTTAATAGCACACCTAGCCTCCTGCCCTGCAGAGGAGAAGAAAGATCTTTTATATCCCCATTCTTTTCCTTGTGTCATGATACAAGCATTCCAATAATTGAGGTCTTTCTACTCCCTTTTGCTCCTGAGCCACCCACTTTGAACCTAAGGGTTGTGTTTAAAAAACCCTACAAAGTGCTGTGGAGCTTGACTAATAAAACCCATCATACTCTGAGCCATGCCATGGACCACAGCATTTTGGAAAATGCTCTTAGACACACGGTGTGTTTTTGGGATTCTCCTGTGCAGGGCCAGGAGTTGGATTCAATGGTCCTTGTGGGCCCCTTACAACTCAGCAGGGTTTTGGTTCTATGCTTTCTCTCCATTCTTCAGCTTGATCTGCTTTTTCAGATCAAACTGAAGTATTCCAAAAGCATTCCAAAAGTGGAACTGTATTTTTCTGTCCTGTGCCTTATTGTGGCACGGATGTATCCCAGTGTGTGATTAACACATGTGATGAGGACATACTGGTTGTAATGTGGAGTGAATTTACAAAACATTTCATAAATATTATAAAACTGGAGGACTGCTGGCCCTCAGGGGGGAAGATTTAAGATATTATCCTCCTGCCTTTATTCTTTGTAAAAGAATGTGATTTTCTAAGCAAGGCATATGCAAAATTGAAAGTACAGCAAATTCTTATTTCTTCTTGAGGACCTCCAATATTTCTGGTTTTAGGGAATAGGAAGGTAGCCAAAACTTTCTGAGAAGAGAATATCCTAAGTAGCCAAATTTTTTTTCCATTTATAATTTTATTCTGAACTTTATTTAATTTCCTAAAGTTAAGAGATTTGAGAACAAAGTTCATTGAGTCTTTCTGCATGATAAAGGGAGATTGTCAATGTTAATGGGGATATGCAAGATTTCATGTTACTTTTCCCCTGACAGAATTCCACACTTGTCTGAGATCCAAGGGCAGTGCTTTCTGGATCCAGCTCCTAATACAGAGTCCTTGAATAACACAGAGTAACTTTTTTTTCCCCTTTTATGCCTCACTCTCCTACATTTGCCATGAAACTATTATGATAGAATGAGAACATGATAATCTGGGGTTTTGATGGAGACACAGACACCTGAAACACAGACCTCAGTCCTGACACCATTAGGGTGTGTCAGAGCATTATCTGACACAATTGTGTACCCAGTGATGTGTTTGTAGTGTCATCACAGCTGTTTTAGAAGTTTTTAAAAACACATTGAAAATAAATAAATGGACTGACTAGAGGAATTCTTATCTCTCATCTTTACGAATCTTCGTGTATCCAGAACTTTCTGTTGCATCTCCTCAAGGCCAAGGTTTTCTAACTGAAAAACAGGACCAATAACTTCTTTAGGGAACGTCACATCAGTCCACCATTAAAAAAAAAAAAAAAAAAAAGAAAATAACAAAGCCACAATGAGGTAAAACAGAGATGAAATACAGAGATTAATCAAATAACAAATATAGTCTCTTATCCTAGGCATTTAGGAAGTTCATTAGCTCCTGTATGGAAGGACAAAGATCTGACTTAAAATTAATTTCTGTTCACAACAAAATCTTGTCCAAAAACCATTGCATTTTCCTGGTCTTGATGCTGCATTTCTCATTATTATATTTCCATAGATCTGCAATACCCCTGAAATTACCTTTTCTCCATTCATCTTTCCTGCTTTGGAGTTCATTTGTATTTTCTTCCATTACTGACCCTGTCACTTTCCTTCCACTCCAGACTCCCATTGTTCTGCTCAAACTATTTATATTCCAGTCCTTGGTTACACTTCAGTCCATGACTTATTTCTGAATTAGTTACAATCCCAGACATATTATTCAATCTACTCCTTTCTTTTCTCAGCATCTTATCTCTCTATCAGAATTTATCCTCCCACTTAGTTTTTCATCAGACACATAGGTCAAGGATGGCTGATTTTTATTCACTACACACAACTCAAAAATATGGAATGACACTTTTTTACCCTTTTCCAAAATTTTTTTTTTTTTCATAATTAGCACACATTTTGTCTCCAACAAAAAGACACTATTATGTGTTTGCAAATTTCTCAAGATCATCATGAACTGGGCAGGAAATATTCTTACCAGTCAAGTGTATTTTGGCAGTTCTGCTTCCAGCTGTTCCAGAAATGCAGATGTATTTCATGGACACCTGCTGGATAGTTACTCCACTCAGTTTTCACCTTACCAACACACCCTAGTTTGCTACGTGATCCTGAAAAAAAGTGGTGAAAATTTTGTTTCATCCATTCTCCTTTCTCTGTGCTGAATGATGACAAGGTAGAATAAGCTGTATTCTGTTAGTCCTGATAGATGTGTATAGGGGGTCAAAATAATGTATTTTACATATTCTATAGGAAGTCAGTTCTCAGGACCAGCCTTGAAAGGTTAATGCACACATCCAGCTTCTGATCTTCAGTAAAATGGGAAGAACAAAGCATGAAATACTGAGATTAATAAGCTTTGAACAGTCCTTACAAAGACAACACTAAAAATTATTTTAGTACTGCATTTTGTACCAACCAGAACATACTCAGATTTTGTTCTGCTTGTTTTCCTTTAACTGACCTTTGTGTCTATTTTCCAGGACATTGTTAACTCTGGTTTATGCTGTCTGGCTTTATAAATGGATCTCTTGTGTGGTAAAGTCTCAAATGTGTGTGGGATTATTTTTTGGTTTTTTTTTTTTTTTTTTTTTTTTTTAAGAAATGTAGACAAATTGTGCCCAATGCTTTCACCTTCAATGGGTTCAACAAAATCAATTCAGTTATATTAGTAATGTACTTTCCAACACTCAGCAGCCATCTAGGTTTGAATTTTAATAAAACTAACACACTGTGTATTGACTGCTGCATGAGTAGTAGTATTATGTTGCACTTATATAATAATGATTCTATTTACTAGGCAAGAAACAAATGAAACACCCAGAATGTACTAACAACAACAACAACAACAAAAATAAAAATAAAAATAGAAGTCAAGGTACTTTTTCAAGCACCATTACACTGAAAATTAAATGAACTGCAATGCTTTGTTTTAGTTTTCTCTCTTCCCAGGCAGAGATCCTGCCTCCTTAGATAGAGAGCTACAATAAGTTTAGCTACTCAGTATTGATGTGAGTTGTTGCACTGAATACAGAATGATGTGTAACCAAGACAATCTCTAGACACCATTTTCTGTACTACACAGCATATGAGAGAAAGTAAATCTGGAGTTATCAGCCATCTAGCAATGAAACAGCACAGTTTGGGGCCTTTTCCTACTGCTTGTGCTGATACAGAAGAGGTAATTCTGGTACAACAGTCCCTCAATCAAATCCTTCAGGTACTCAATTTCACCACTTGCTGGAAGCCTTTCACAAAAAATTCAACAGCACAAATTGCTGGGTGACTGGAGAAGATGAAGAACGACTTCTTTTGTGCTAAGGAAGCATCTCACTGCTGAAAATAGTAATTTACCACTGAAGGTGGAAGTATTGGCAGGACAATGAATGTGTGTGCTAAGCTGAGCTAAGTATCTGTGGGAGGATATTTATATACTTATCCCATTTGCTAGTCTTAATGTAGTTATTGAAAGAGGTCTGTTGGTGAGATGTTGTTTTATTTCATAGGTTTTCACAGAGATGCTGAACTTAGAGACCTGGTTTAGTGGTGGCTTGGCAGTGCTGGGTTAATGGTTGGACTCAAAGAGCTTAGAGGTCTTCCCCAACCTAAATAATTTTGTGATGTTTAAAGTGATTAAAAAGAATTACACAGCAGTGTAAAGACCCTGGACCCAAGGCACTGTCAGATGGTACCATCTGCATCCTCCTGCTTTCTCTTGCCTTTGCTGTTGCGTTTATTATACCAGATTAGTTATTCACAAAGACACCCTGCAGTCAGGACAAATACTCATTTTCTCCCTCTGACAAAGCTTTATGAACCCCTCCTCACTTGAGACTTCTAATTAGTAGTGTACTATTAAGAGGAAAGCCATCACAATTTTGCCTTGGTGCCAATGTTACATAATTAGCACACCCTAGAGTGATGTCACTGCTGTGAAATACCTTGACAGATACATCATTCCTCAGTTACAACTGTATCCCAAGAAATAGTATAAAATAAAGAGAAGTCCTACAACATTCCTTCTCATTCTAACTTAGAACAGAGATTTTCTACACTGCAGCTTTGTTCCTGACATCAAAGTGTAAATTTTATGGATTTTAATTAACTTCTCTTGCAAAACCCCACCATGTTTGCAATGTATGTATTATTTCCCCTCTGCTGGTGTTCCTAGAGCCCTGGTTCTGTTCCTGCTCTTCTTTTCCTGGCATGTATTGTGTGCAGAATGGGGCTCCTGTGAATTGTCATAGTTTCAGTTGAATGAAGATGTAATAATGTGTTTCTTCTGAGAGTTTTGTCAAGAGCCTGTGCTAGCACTGTGGGAAAGCATCAAAAACACAAATTGGAAATGAGTGCTCAATGACTCTTTGCAAAGCTCTCTCATCAAATGTGCTTTCCTCTTTATTAGTACTGTAAATGCTTTAAGTGTGGAAAGCTAATTTTGTGCATTGCTACAGAAAAGCTTAGTTGAAAATGGACTATGAAATATGCCAGTAATTTTTCAGTTAAAATAGGAGAAAAAATGTGCTTTATAATTACAGAATCACAAAGTAATTTAGGTTGGAAAACATCTCTAACATCATCAAGCCCAGCCTTTGACCCATCCTCACCTTGGCTCAAGCCCAGAGCACTGAATGCCATGTCCAGTCTTTCCTTGAACTATCCCAGGGATGGGGACTCCAAACCTCTCTGGCAGATTCAATGCCTGACCTCCCTTTCAGTGAAGAAATTCTTCCTGAAGTCCAACCTGAACCTCCCCTGGCACAGCCTGAGACCATTTTGTCCTATCCTGTCATTGATTTCCTGTGTAAATTTATTTCTGTTCATTTTGTGAGCACCCAATTCAGGTTCCTTGAGGCTTGAATTCATGAACCTGAGCAAACACAAATTCATAGGCAGCTGTAGTTCTTTGAAATATAAGTTTAAGAACATGCCCAAAGTCAAGAGATACTACTATCACATGACCATTGAATTCTTCAAATTTTATGAAAATTGCGGAGCTAATGAAGATTGGTTTTGTATTGCTTTGTGTCTGAGTTGCCCAGTAAGCTTCACATTTCAGCTAAATCTCCCTTTTTCATAGAGTTCCATGTGAAAGTACGTACTCTGTTGTCTCATACTGAGCTAAACTTCATCCTTACCAGAGGAATCAATAGGGTGGTTCTACTCTATCCAACTTCTTAATTTGAAAGGCAGGAAAACAAAGGCAGGATTTATACTATGTCAATCTATTTGCAGACTCTACACTGTCCGTTAGATTTGGGTGGAATTGGTCAACAGCCTCAAAAAATACTGAACAAATAAGGCAAACACCCAGTAAGGCACATGTGCAATGTGCTTCATGGCTTATAAACCACTTTACAAATCCAGAACTGCACCTCCAGACAAGGCCAATCTATTTATCAATATTGCTTCTGTGAAATTATGCTGATTTTTGTCCTTTGAGATCTGAGATCTTTGATAATTTCTGTTAGAGATACTGTTTTGTTGGATTTATTGTACCTTAATAACATTTAGCTTTCCTTAAATTCTCTAGGGCAGTAATGGAAAGGAAAAGTGAGACATAAATGAATTGTAGTTTCTGCAGTTCTGTTAGAGAATTTTAAGAAAGGGTTTGGGCTGATTTGTTGGCTATTGAGTAACACAACAGCAAATATTCATCATCCTTCAATCTAAGGTCACAAGATGTTCTCAAAGATCTAAAATCACAGTAACAATTGAGGACTTAAATTTACTGCAAAGGAATTGTGACATCTAAGGATCAAGAGATAAAAGAGGAATAAAACCACTATGTTTAAGAGATACCAGAAAGTGGATAACACTTGTAATGTCAAATGAACAGGCTGTGCTAAAGTATTTGATTCTTAGAGGCTATTTCAGAATTATTACTATATTATATTATTTTATTTTGTTTTATTATTGTCATGATGATGATCATTGATTGATTAATTAAAGTTTCCAATTTTATTTGCTGGATGATATTTTGAATAGAAACACAGGTTAATTAAATTTATGAAAGGTCACATTTAATAGCATTAATCATACAACCTAAGAACCACAGAATGGTTTGAGCTGGAAAGGACCTTCAAGATGATTTTGTTCCAACCCCTGCCATGGGAAGGGACAGCTTCTACTAGTCCAGGTCCTTGGACACTTCCAGGGATCCAGGGGCAGCCACAGCTTCTCTGGGCACCCTGTGCCAGGGCCTCCCCACCCTCACAGGTAAGAATTCCTGATAACAAATATAAACAGACCGTTCTTATTAGAGAGAGATGAGGTTGACAAAATTAGCTAAATGCTAGTGGTGATAGAGTGAGCTTGAAAGGAGAATGTGCCATTATATAAAATCTAATATATTAAACTTCAGTAGGGATGACTTATATGTCTTTTAAGTTAAATGAAAGCAAAACAGAGCTTTAAAAAATTATAGGAAAGGGAAGATCTGCAGTATTGTTAGAATTTATGTGAGGAAACAGAGGGACTGTAAAGAGGGCATTGACAGTACCAATGGGAATAATGAGGCAGTACTGAGGAAGAATATTAAGATAAATATAAAAGGTTATTTAAATGCGATAGAAGACAAAGATAGGAAACAAAATATTAAGAAAATGAAGGAGAAAATAAAGCATAGCAGTGTGAATAGCTAAAAATGAATAGCAAGTGAACCACCTCTTTACTAGGAGAGTATCCTCAACACAGTTGTGCTGACATGGATTTCTACCGGTTTCCATGAACAAAATGAAATAATTTGAGCAGTAGAATAAGAAAAGGACACACCACATAAGCATTCTGTTTGTGAAAGATTTCATTCAGAGGTGCAGAGTGAGTTCATAGTACATTGTTTGGGGGATTTTTTTCAGATTTAGTCAGTGATAGCTCTAAAATGCCATCCCCTCTGGAAGTCACTACTTCATGAATATACATATGTAAAAAAAGTGGTGCTAAAGGAAGGAAACAGAAATGCAATGGCTGAGCCATAAAGTTTATAGCTTTGGGGGCTACTTAGATATGGCTTAATTGAAATCTGAAGATTTCTTGTCAAATGTCAATAAAGATGCTTTGCTTGATTCAGTCCCTTAAACTTTGTTTTTGTTTTGCATATTCTGCATTTTCTTTTGAAGCAGTTGCTTTTGATCACTAGTGGATATTCATCCTTCACTAGACTAATCATATTTCTTCTTTTCTTAAGTGCCATGAGAGCTAAACTCAGAACTTAACTCCTGAGATATAGAAGTTCTTTTACTGCAGACAGTAGTTGTGAACTTTTTGTTCCCTGATTTTGTGAGGCTAATAGGCAAGGTCTAGGGCATTGCTACCTTCTTAATGTGCTGATTTTTCTGGATGATGGAGGAAGGGGGAGGAGGCATGACATTTGCAGTTTATAATTATGCATACTTGGGTCCTTTCCTTCTCATAATAGTGAGTGATAAAACCAAAGCACGTTCTTTCCTCTTGGTGCCTATTCTGTACCTAATGCATCTGTGTTATGTGATAATCAGCACATCTCCCACTTCATTATAATATATACAGCTAGGAGTTGCAGGAGTTCACACACTCTGCAATATTCAATTTATTGCCTTGTGGAACCCTCAGAAGTGCTGCAAAGTTTGGCCACTGGCACTCTGAGGAGTATATATTGCCATGAGAGGGAGATGTGCTGACTGCTCAGGAAAGGAAAAGTGCATTTAAAGAAGCAAACACCATCACAGAAGGCTGCAATGAAATAACTTTTAAGCACTTGATTAGGAGCCTCCAAAGCCAAAGAAGTTTAGAAGAAACAGCAAGGGCAGCTAATAACCTTAATTCAGTAGCATCCTGGCAAAGGTTGGCAATGCATTTGATACTGAGGGAAATATGGTGGAAGGTTGCTGAGTGAGCAAGCATGCTAATGGAGATACATAAACTGCATTAACTGATGGGACTGGGGAGGGAAGGTCTGCCTGAGTTTTTAATATGCAAACTCTATTCATTACAATATTTAAGAAGAAATAATATATTCAATTTTCTCTCTGCCCCCCCCCAGCTTTGGTGGGAGGAGGGGACAGCTGGTCAAGTGGTATCCTGGGACAAGAATCAAAAAGAGGCTTGAACATGGTTTTGAACTATTTTCAGAGAAATCAATGCCTTTATATTTTGCAAAACTTACAGTTATTTAAGAAAAAAATATGAAAAGCAAATATTTCAGAGGCCAAGGATCACCCAGAAAGGGTGATACGGCCCAATGAAGAAACAATGAAGAAAATAAAACCTAGTTTTTATTTCATCCTCTACCACTACACTTCCATGTCACTATTGGCATGCCACTTCATCTGACTGCTCTCCCTAGTAGCACTTCTCAAAATGGACTGAGAGTCCTGCAGGGATGAGCTGGTTCTTGTGATGTATTTGCATTTATATAAATAATTAAAAACATCACACTCAAGAACAGATTTGGTGGCCAACAATGTTTTGCTTTCAAATAAATCCATAAACAAAACAATTACATAAACCTGAGTCAAAAGTGGAGGCTCCTGTAACAGAAACAACGAGCTTGTGCAGCACAGTTTCAGAGAATGCAGGTAGGTCACAAATGCTAGTAAGCCAAAAGATATTAAGAAAGCACATATAATGCTGCCCTGAGTATCTCACTGCAGAGGAACCAGGGCAGGAGACTGCCCAGGAAAACTCTGCATCCTGACACTGAAGACTACAGAGTTTTCCTGATGAATGATTGGTGTGAACAAAAGGAGCTCTTTTCTATCCATGCCCCTACTTTGGCACTTTTATATTTTAATCCAGATACTTGAGTCTGAGAAAGGGGGATTTTCTTTTCACTGAACTCTGCAGAAAGTCCCTGACTTGGGAAAGGGCAGTGCAAGCCCTGATTAGACCCCTGTGTCCCACCTCTAATGTACAGACACGGAGTAGAGACCACAGGAGGAAACCTGATTGTTGTTCCCTGGTCATCATTCTGACACCTCTGGCACCAGGTCTGTCAGGAAAACCTGAACAAGTTTCAAGTACACCATCAGAGCCATAACCAAAGTCTGCCTGTTCATGAGCCACAGTGGTTTCACTTCAGGGCAGTTCCAAAGCTGTGCCCTAAGACTCCCTTGGACAAAGCCAGTTTGCAGTCCCTGTGACAGCACCTCTAGCTGGGGTTACATATCACACCCACACCATTTCACATAATTTTCTTCCTAGTAGGCAATAATGTTCCTTCAAATGCTTCAGATCCTATCTAAAATTAAATGCTGGGCATTCTGTACCAGCTTTGTGGAAGATGGAATATTTTTTTCTTAAAAGCAGTGCTTATCATTCAGAGACATACTTTATCCTTTTCATATGGTATCATTGGATACATCTCAAAAATTAGGGCATTGTGGTAAGAAACAGAAATTCTTTTTTGTTTTCCATGCAATGGTGCAAGAAAGCCCTGACCAACTAATGGATAAAGGTTAGAAAAACACCAATTAATGGAGAAACCGCCAGCTCCACAAGGGCAGAGAAATATGAAACTACATTTAGCTAAGCACGTAACAAAACAAAAGGGAAAAAAAAAAAAAAAAGAAAAAGGTGATGTGATAAGATGACTCATTATGGACACAGATACTGCAAACAGTGGGGAATTTAATTGCCTTGCAATTAGAGGGTGAAGGCACAGAGAGGGCAATAGCTTCTATTAGGCAGGAAGATAGCTCAACCAGCAATGAATCATTCCTAAAAAACAAAGACTTTTATACTCTGATCATTTGTAGATGTCTGCAGGAGAATTAATGTGTGAATGTGGGAAAATTCATGTAGGCTATAACATAGCCAGAGTTCCCCTAAAGACTGGAGTGTCTACCATACCAGAAGAGGCAGATAAGATATTAATATAAAAACTTCCAGCTGATTCCAAAGCAGTTACTTTACCATTGTAGTCCTATAAATAAGATTTAGAAATGTATTAAATTCCCCTTCTTTTTCCCCCCCTTCAAGTTGTTAGCAAAACAGCAAATTCTCTACAGAGACTACTAACAGCAAATACTACTAAATTAAATGTGATACATTTGAGGCCATTTCCCTGGTAAATAACTCGGGAAGATATCCAAATAGAATCAGTGATTTGTTAGCAATCTAGCACACTCACAAAAAATAGCACTTCTAGTAAAATGTTTTTTGTTGTTGATAAAGTGAGGGGGGAAAACTGAAGCTAGGTGTCACATGGCAGCTAGTCTGAAGCTGCCCCCCAAACTCAACCAGGCTAAAAGTAAATGAGTCCCTGGGTCAACAAGGATAGGTTGAACCCAAATCTAAACAGGGACCCTCAGCCAATGTCATTCAGCCCTAAATGCAGATGTATCGTTGGCCACAGAGCTGGACAGTGCTAAGACCTCAGCAGGGGGATGAGAGAGTATCTGCTTAGTACAGGAATAAACAAAACCCTCCTTGCAATTCAGAGAAAGCTGTTTCCCAGGTCATAGTGGGTACTGCCATGAGAAGAAATCTCAGTGAAAACACCATTTATAAAATCATGCATTATCCCAACATCCTCTTATAAAAGATTAATAGATGAACTGTCTAATCTCATGTTTCTTTTGATTGTGTTTGATTACCCAGACATATTTCGTGTCATGAAAGTGGGTCTGTGATAACTGGAATTTTGCTGTACCAACATCTGACCTTTATTAACATATATTAGTAAAGTGGATTCCTTGCTAGCATCCTTTAGTACATCAGCAAATTTAAAATGAAAGAAAAGGAAAAAAAAAAAAATCATTGTTAGCTTAAGAAAAGGAGAGCTTGTGCTCATCCTCCTCAAAATTTACTTTTTAAATGTAACGTTGCTGAAAAAACCCACCCTGCCCTGTACAGCAAACTTCTGGAGCCTGATTGTCAGGGAGCAGAGGGGAACAAGGGCAAGTCTCTCACTCTGTCACCCTAAACGTTTTCTCCCCTCACCTTTCTTTTCACTCTTGTCATTATTGTGTTTATGACATAATATGGGCTCCCTCTGGTGCCTAATTGAACACCTGCAAATTCCCAAAGCTTTTAATCAAAGGCTGAAGACTGATGGATCAAATCATCTGCCTGCATACAGGGGACTGTGATATCCCTCTGCATTTCAGTGTGTGCATAAATTCCACAAACTTATATAAGCAACAAATCTGAGAGAAAGACACCTATTTGGCCCAAAACTCCAGGCATGCATTTTTTATTCTAATATTTTCTAACTGTTACAAACCATCCACTGCAGCTGAGCAATGCAAGGCTGGAATTACAGGTTTCACATGAAGACAATGATTTTTGCAAACCTATTTTCCTGATCCAGGGATGGGAGAGGGAGTTGTCAGGGCCATGTGCCTGCTCTCAGGGTGGGATTCTTGGGGGGAGAGATCCTGTGCAGAGCCAGGGGTCTGACTTGCATGATCCTTATGGGTCCCTTCCAACTCAGGATATTCTATGATTCTATGCAAAAACCACACTGTTGTGTTCTAGAATGTTTCAATATGATTTATTTCAGAGGAGAGACAAGGTCAGTTTTTAAGATGCACAGCAAGTTCAAAAGGAAGCAAGGCTAGACTGAATTTCAGGGATTTCTGAGGCAGAATGCAGAAGTCCATGGAAATCACCACTGCTGGTCCTCTCATTCCTCAGCATATTAATAGTGCAGACTGGGCCTTTTTTAGATATTCTTAGTGCCTGCAAACCCCTCCTAACCATGTTTTTGGTTATAACCACAGAAACAGTTCTTCCTAGCAGCTGTCACATAATGAATGCAGGTAGTCTTGCACAAAAGTAAACAAAAAATGGCACTTTAAATGAAGAGAGAGTAATTGGGGTTTATTTAATGTAATGTAATTTCACGGACAAAAAATTCTCTATTTTAATCCACCCTGAAGGTCTCTCACTATTTTTCCCACGTTGCAGGAGCATGGAGAAGTCTGAGATGAAGATAAGGAATGTCCTTTGGAGTAAGCCTTTCAAGGGTGAACATCCTGACATACGAGATCACTGGCAGTTCTCTGTGTCATTTGGTTGGATAACAGGGGAACCTTAGGAAAAAATGAATAATCTCATTTTGAGCATCATTCCAGAGATGTATCAATTTTCTTACTGTATAAGCATTATTACAACCTTTAAGACATTTTTTAATGATGGATAAATAAAATAAATTATTAAAATTTTAATAATTTTTCATCCACTGTAATATGTTTCATTTCACTTTTTCCTAGGAATTTCATGAAACTTTTCGAAGGCACAGCAAGACTTAATTTTATTTTGTGTTTCAGCCTGAGAACTATCAATGTGTAGCTTCATTCTACAATACGGTTGGGGTTTTTTATAGCATAAATATATTTTTTCTATTTTTGCATTTGAAATACAGTAAATTCTGCAAGTATTAAATCTCAGTCAGACTCTCACTCTACCATGCTGTATTCAAGTTGTGGCTGTTCAGCCTGGAGAAGAAAAGGCTTCAGGGAGATGCTTGAGCACCTTTCAATACCTGAAGTGGTGACAAGAAAGCTGGAGAGGGACCTTGGACAAGGGTTTGGAGTGCCAGGAGAAGTGGGAATGGCTTCAAAGTGACAGAGGGTGGGGTTAAATGGGCTATTGGGAAGAAATTCTTCTCTGTGAGGGTGGTGAGGTCCTGGCACAGGGTGCCCAGAGAGGTTGTATTCCTGGAAGTGTCCAAGGCCAGGTTGGACAGGACTCAGAGCAATCTGTTCCAGTGTAAAGTGTTCCTGCCCACGGCATGGGCTTGGAATTGGATGAACTTTAAGGTCCCCTTTAACCTAACCCATTCCGTCATCCTGTGATTCTAAGTCAGACTGCTCAATGAGTTAATAATTTCCTGCAAAGACACTGTAATTATTTTGGAAGTGGTGACTCATATTATTATAGTCTAATTTATAAACAGTGACATACTTTACAGAATCTCTAAAGTCACCTACTAGAGAATGAGTGTACTTAAGTCCCTCCGCAGTCTCTTCCATTTTCCTGCTGTGATATGATCTCTTTTTACACTCATCTGCATTATACAAACTTCATGAATTCTATTTTAGCAAATACAAGGAATGAAATGTTTCTTTATATCAACTTCAAGAACCAGTGATAGTAATTATTTACTATTAAGAACCAGTTATTAAGTACTATTAAGAACCAGTTATTAAGTACTATTAAGAACCAGTAATAGTAATTATTTATGTTGCTTTTGCACCTTCAGTTTTTTCCACTTTTAAAAAATTTGTAGATAGTATTCTTTCTAAAAGTTTGGGATTTATTAGGTTTTTCTAATTATTAGTTATATTAAAAAAAATAAAAATATTAGCTATGAATGTTCCTATATTTTTACACATTTTTTTTCCAGTTTCCCAAAATGTCCTTATGTGAATTCATTGCTTTCTTGAAAGTAATTAAGCAGCAAGTGGATTACTCCCATTTTAAGTAGACGTGAAAAATTACTGGAAATACTTTGTTATTTCTGTAATTGGAGATACCAGAAATGCATCTTTCAAGGAAAACTTCTGACTTTTTTTCAGTTGCAAAAGAAATTAATGTGTAAAAATTATACCAGGTTTTTTTTCTGCTTGCAAAATGCAAGCCTCTTAACAAAGGGCCAATTTTTGAAAAAACCCCAACATTTTTTGCAATGAGCAAGTGATAAACAAACATGACTATGAACAGCTGGGTTGAAAGGGACCATAAAGTGCATCTCATTCCACTAGACCAGGCTGTCCCGTGCCCTGTCCAACCTGGCCTTCTCTGTTCTTATTGCTCCAGGAGCAGCCACCTTGATCTTCTCTCTGATTTGCTTAGCAACAGGAATCGAGATCTTTGTTCTTAGAAACAGTAAAATCATTTAATCATCCATTAGGCTTTCAGACTTTCTTACATCTGACAGTCCATCTCAAGCAGCTGAAAAAATGGGTGTGCATAAAATACACATTTTTTAGGAAGTTTTACAGAAATAATTGCTGTCTCTGCCATTTCAAGGAAAAAAAAAACCAAACACCTGTCTCATTCTAAAAGATGCAACAGTTAATATTTTTGAAGAGAACAGATTGAACTATTAAACAATTCTTTCCACTGCTACACTATTACTGCATGAAAAGGTGCCAGCCATTTAAAAGTGCAGGAAATATTAGATTTATTCATAGGCTATGGACTCTTTTTCTTCTCTCCATTTTCCTTCTAGTGATAGAATAGATCCCCTGAAGATTTTGTTACACAATCTTCAGCTAAATGCAAGTGTATAAAATAAAATTTATTTTATGGATTAAAAATTATTATTTTATACCAAAAGAATGAGAAATTAGGAGAATCTTTGGTAGTGGTTTTTTTTTTTTTTTTTTTTAGGTGGGTCACAAGTTTGTCTTGCTGTTTTCAGAAAAAGGAGATGGGTGTTGTTTATCGTGTACAAACTTTGTAAGAAAGCTTCATCAGTCAGGATCTTTCACAATCAAAGATACTGAAGAATTTCAGCCAGTTATAATTTAAGGTTATGTGGCTTGATACTTGTACTTTATGGTTCCTTCCAAACCAACTGTTCATAGTCATGTTTGTTCATCACTTGCTCATTGCAAAAAATTATATATTTTTTTTTAAAGATTGACCCTTTGTTAAAAGGTTTGCATTTTGCATGCCAAATAAAAAAATAGTCTATTTTTTACACATTAATTTTTTTTTCAACTGAAAAAAAGTCAGAAGTTTTCCTTGCAAGATGCATTTCTGGTATCTCCAGTTACAGAAATAACAAAATATTTCCACTAATTTTTCACTTCTACGCACTAAAAATGGGAGTAATGCAATGGAGTGACTTGGAAGTGGTGGAGTCACGAAATATAATAATAAAAATAATAATGTCCTCTGTGTGTCCTTTCCGTTAAGAAGGCACTGAGCTTGGAAGAAAATTTCCATTAGTAATTGGTAAGGCCAATGTGTGATAACTGTCAGACCTTTCCAGAGCAACTGGCTTCATCTCCACATCCAAGTCTGCTTGGCACAATACCCACCCAGGGTCAGCACTATTCACACAATCAGTAACAAATCCTGCCAGAGCGTTTTTTAAATTTTATATTCCACTTTCTTCAAAAGCAGAAACAAGGGCTTTTGAATAATATTTTTTAGAGGCAAAATCCCAAGTCAAGAGCACTATTCTTGGCATGCAGTTCAATGTGATTTTAAGAGAATAGAATTTTTTTTTTTTTTTTTTTTACTTTTGTGATTAATTTGCATTGCTGGGTGCTTTGAGCTGTGAAAACAATGTCGCTTTGTGGTGGCTTGGTTGACTGAATCAGTCTTGGTGTAATAAATGATGGAGCTGAAGGACACAATAACACTTTAAAGGTCAAATTAAAGAAACCCTGGATGTTACCTTGAAAATTTGATAAAACAGGGCCTGTTCATGAGGCAACAATGGGATTGGAAAACATACAAGGATCAGATTGAAATTGCCTCAGAGACTGTTCTTTCAACATGAATTCTCCACCCTATGTTAAAGAGCAGGATAATGAAGGGGAAGCAGAACAATCCCAATACTACTAAATCCTTGTCTTATTAAGAAGAGAAAATGAGAAAGGAAAAATTAAACTAAATATGAAAATGGTTTTCATAAGTTGCCATGGAATTACGTCCTTCTCTCAAACACACACAGTCTTCATATTCAATTCTCTATTGGAATTAATACTGATTTCTAATTAAAGCTGAAGGTGTCAAATTCAATGTGAATTTGACAAATTCAGTTTTGGGCCATCACAAATAATTCATACTCCATACATTTTTGGAAATGGCCACGTGGGTCATGGCTAGATATGTCCTGGTTATGTTTAGCTTGGGTTTTGTTTATTTGGTTTGGTTTAATCCAAAATAACCTAAACAGTAAAAAATAATTTAAAAAAAATGCACATGGTAAAAAGTATATACTTAAATAAATATAAATCAAAGAAAGCAGATGAATTCACTTGCTGCACAGACATCTTGCAAAAAAAGACTCTTGAGATACACAATATATTGAACAGTCAGAAAATAAATACTTCTCATTTAACCAAGTTTAATATATTTTTTTCTGTGGAAATATATATCCAAAATCACTTTGATATTTAATGAGAGAAGCTGTTCCTGTTTAAGCCTATAAATATTTTTTTCAGGTTCCCATTAAAATCAGACAAAACTGAAATAATTCGGGAAGCTCTTCTAAGGGGGTAATCCTCATAGCTTTGCCTGTCTTCTCTTTGATACTGAAGTGTTAGTAATGGCAAAAATTGGGAAACTGGCAGTCTGGTCCTTGGCTGTTTCTTTTTGGTGCCACTTTGAGGATCCTTTGTTCATTGTATCCTGGTCAGTGCTTCTTCCTTAAAAGAGCTGAGGGGTGAACAGACTAAGAAATTAGGAGAATAATACTGAACTTTGGAGATGGAACTTTTCTTCAGAGGCTGAGGAGAAGAAATATATATTTCCTGCTTTCATCTTCTACTGGCATAAATCTTTTACAGATGCTGTTGGTGGCCTCATTAGTTTAAGAAATTCATTAATAGAGGTGCCAGTCTTTATTGCAGGAAACCCTGGAACATCTTTCTTCTCTATGAGCATGTTCTGAGATTTCTTAAAGTCTAAAAAATACAGCAGGAGTTAAAGCTGTTTCTTTGTGTATATATATATATATATATATATAACTTTTAGGGGAATGGCTTTAAGCTGAAAAAAGGTAGATTTAGATCACATTTAGGAAGAAGACATTCCCTCTGATGGTGGTGAGACCCTGGAACTGGTTGCCCAGAAAAGTTGTGAATGCCTCATTCCTTAAAGTATTCAAGGCCAGGTTGGACAGCCTTGGAGGAACCTGGGATAGTGGAAGGTGTCCCTGCTCATGGCAGGGGGGTGGAACTAAATGGTCTTTAAGGTCCCCTTAAACCCAAATATTCTTTGATTCTGTAATACTTTTAAAATTAATTCTAAGTAGCTTAGACATTATTTTTTTAAAGTATTGACCTTTTTTCTTCCTAGTTTCTGGAGACATCATTTGTTTCTTTGGGATTTCTTAATTAATTTTGTAATCAACTCCCTGGAAGTCAATTCTTTGATAAATATATTGAAATGGATGAATATTTTAACTATGATTACAACCTTACTGTATTGTGCCTAACCAAACTGCTATTTAAATAAATGTGCTCTAAAGCATCTTTTTTTATCTTAAACATTTTTCTCCAAAGTCACACTTAAACTTCAAGCTCTGTATGAGAGGGATGTGCTGCTGAAAATGTTCCAAATGCCTCATCATTAGCTCCAAACTGAAGGAGATTTCCCCCCTTATTTGGAAAAGAAGACAAGAGAAGAAATTCCTGTTTCAGAAGAGGGTGGCTGGATTGCATAGGCTGTGTGCCATTTCTATATAATATTTTTCACAGAGAACATGGGAAGTATCATCTCCATACTCCATATCAGGGAATGTCATGCTGTTTGGGAAGGAGAGAACCAGCTGGCTCTGTGCCCTAAAGACAAAGCCCCCACCTCTGAAGCCCACAGATGTGAAGCCCACAGGAATACAGCTTTTAGCTGGGATCAAGTTAATTGTCTTTGTGGCAGCCTCATGCTGTGGTTTGGATTTGTGACCAAAACAATGTGGATCATTCAGGGACCTTTCCCCTATTGCTGGGCAGTGCTCACACAGAGCCAAGGCCTTTTCTGCTCCTTACCCCACCCCACCAGTGAGGAGTTGGGGGTGCAAAAGGATCCAGGAGGGGACACAGCCAGGACAACTGACCCCAGCTTGCCCAAGGGATGTGGGGCTTACAGTTCTGTGTCTCTGAAACTTCGTAGCTGAAGGACTGTCAGGGTCTTCTCTTTCCAAGGGAAAGCTTCTCACTTTCCTGAGAGAAATTTTATAAACATACTCTCCAAACAATATTCGTTCTCAAAATAACAGGTGGTGTTTTCCATCCTTGTTTTTCATAACATAAAATATGTTGTTTCTCTTACTTAGCCAATGGTAATAGGGAAGGTGATGTTCCCATTCACCAATTATTTTTGACTTAACGAAGTACCTTATATAAGGTGCTCCATTTTATTAATAAAGAATTCCTCTTTTCAGCCTTTTGATGAACTTATTCAGAGTGTTATTTCTGTTCATAAATAACAGCAACAAAGGGATATCCCAGATCATATGGCCTTGTACTCAGCATGTTTTATTTGCTTGTATATTTGCTTCTTTTACTTAAACTGTGTTTCTCTCAGTCCCTGTGTTTTCTCACTTTTATCCTTCCAATTCCCTCTCCCTTTCTACTGGAGGCAGAGGTGTGAGGGCCTTATCTGCCTGGGTTAAACCAGAACAGGTTACATGAAATCAATTCTTCTGAACACTCCACTCAGCATCAAGATTATCAAAGCTCTGATCTAAATGAAGAGATGGATGTGGAGGCTGTGACTGCAGATTGGGGTGCTCACAACCGAGGGCTGGTGTTTTTTTGCATCCTTTTTCTCTTTGCCTGGAAGATCTACATCTTATCTTATACCTACCTGGTAAATACAGGTCTTTGTGCAATCAAAAGTTTTCATTTTGTAAACTTGTGTCCATCCTTTATGAAAGGAAAAGAGACCTCCTGGGGGAAAATTTTATTAACCTGAACACTTTACTTTTTAAATCAAGCTATTAAAAAACACGTATGAATTTTATTCCAAATACCAAATATGGGAAAGTTCTAGAGATTTCTTTTTCCTTTGAATTTTGGCCAGGATGAGGCATGTTGACATAAGTCTTGAAGAATTAATACAGCTTTCTTCTGTGTCAATACATTCTTTCACCTAAGCTCCAAAAGTGCATTTTAAATCCATTTTTTCTATACTGACATCAACTCCAATATATGTTGCAGCTGAAGTAATATTGAGTTTAAATGGGAACACCAACAAATGAATCAGCTTGAGTTTTTATAGGTATTTAGGAGAAAAGGGAACTTCTGACCTATTTTCAATATCTGTGTTAGGCTGCTATAGTATGAAATACATGATTCCTCTCCACAGACACAGAGGGTTCTCCTCTGAGGCCTCAGGCATATCCTTTCACTTTTTCCATGTATCACTTAATATGAACATATAATGTTTCTTGTCCCTTGTCTTCTTCTCTTGTATAGGTACACTGAACTGTTTTCTGCTGTCAGGGCTGCTTTTCAATGTATTTTGCCTGTGTTTAAAACAAAATTTCTCTGTAATGTAAGCAAAGGAGATGAAGAACCTTCCTTTCGGTTGTAAGGTTAAAATACTCCTGAACTTCATAGATCTCTGCTGTTGACAGTGCAGCAGAATTACACAGTCCTTTCATGTCTGGGTTTTTCAGATATCTTTCTGATATTATGAGGATGTCTCACAATATGATCTCAAACTGAAAGATGTTAAAGGAAAAAACAGATGAGAGAACTCTTTCTCTCTTTAAAAGGAGCTACATGTATACCCAGATGTACAAAAATGTCAAACGTGTTCCAGTGTGGAATATGTTTAAATATACCTCTATAATTATCTTTCTGAAGCTATGCCATTAATTAAAAAAAGCAATGCTCTGAAGTAATGCTTTTAGAGAGCGTGCAATGATCAGTTGGAAGTGTGTTCTCCTAGATGAGACCTTTATTCAACATCCATCATTCAAAGGATATTTAAGGAAAGCAGATGTGTCTCTCATCTGCTCTGCTTTCATTAGAAAGAATGAAGAGATACTTTTGTAAGTTCTTCCACAAAAGCAGACTAATTAAAAGGCATGGTTATACACAGTATTTAAAATTACTCAATTCAAATTACTTGTATTTTTTGCTTTTCTCAGGTACAATAACTACTCTAGAAAAAAGACTATTTCAGTCTGTGATCTTAAGATTGAGGGACTGGGCTGGACATGATCCATGTTTTCCAGTATAGCTGCATTGTTTTATACAATACAGTTTTTAGGAGATAGGAGAGGTACATTAAAATAAGAAAATAAGTTTTTGTACTCTCATGCACAAGGTCTTTGCCTGGTTGGGTTGGGAGGCTTTGGATAATTTCTTTCCAGGGTTCTTCTTTAACGTGTAATATAAACATCGATCTTTTGTATCTTAAAAAAAACCACAAAACAAAACATCATAAGATTTTGTCACTTTTAGCACAGCTGCCAGCCTGATATTCACAGTCCTTTCCTGTCAATTCCCTGGGGCTAAGGTAAGGAGAGTGTCTCCAGGACTCTGGGTGAACTCTGTGTTTCCTCACGGCTGGCCAGTGACACCTCCCCTAAAGTTACAGCTCTGCTGGAGACTGTCAAGCAGAACAGAGCAGAACAGAACAGAACAGAACAGGCTTTTGTGCTTGCATGTCTTAGGGGGGATTCCAGGCTTTGCATGACAGAAGTATCCCCCTTAAATCCTGACTGGTGCCTAAGATGTGGAGGAAAGCATGCTTTACAAGGAGATCTGTATTTAACTCTTGTATTGACAGATTTTATAAATCTCCCAGTTCAGGGGACTAATATTTAGACAGTCCCTCAGGGATCAGGAGTCCATGCCAGATACCTAAAAAGTATACCTAAAAAGTATACCTAAAAGGCATCCAAATCCTTTTGTGTTTGTGACCCATGAGTTTTTCCTAACTGTCCCACTGGAGTTGGTGCACAGCTTCCTTGCTCCATTTTCTTGATATTTCTTCTGAGATTCTGATTGAAAAACACAATGTATTTCTTCTTGAAAAAATAGACCAAACAGTATTTTTAGGTATGTGTTAGAAAGTTAACTCAGGGTTCTAAAATCTAAGAGAATAAGAGCTACATAACTACGTAGCAGTATTCTACAGAGTTATGAATATTTGACAAACACTTAAAAAAAAAGAAAAAACCTTTGGGAAACTATGGTAGTCCCTAACCAACCCTATTTACACCTGGCAGGGGATTTGGGGGAAAGGGTAGGAGGAAAGGGAGAGAAGAAAAGACATGTTAAAGAGAGGGAGAGAGAGAAAGAAAGAGAGAAAGTAAACAAGAAAGCAAGAAGCCAAGAGATCAGCAGTTGTGGTTCCAGCATCTATCATGCTGATGGGGATCTCATTCCTGGTTCAAGACTTGAGTGATCTTGATTCTGCCCTGCAGTCCACATTCTCTTCTTGGATTTATTGCTGCCTTTTTGCTGTCCTGTGTTTATGTTTTTTTCCAGGGACTAAAAAAATCTCTGTCCCACAGAAATGCTGTCCTCCCTCCATAGGGCCCCCTTCTCTGGTTACAACTTCTCCATTATAATGACCAGTTCAAACCAAAAGCATGGGAGGTTATTTCAATAGATAGAAAACACAAGAATTCCAGTCCAACCACGCTGCTGTGTTTTAAACAGATACATTGAAAGGGAGCTCCAGCAGACAGAAAGGCTTTCAAATGCCTTGCCTCAGCTCCCTTGTTTCCCAGTGTCCCTGAAGAATACAGACATTAGAAACAAAACCATCCTTGTGGTTTGAGCATCAGCTTTTTGGAACAATTCCTCCAACACAACCTGCAGGACACAAGTGAGCATCCAGTTCAGATGACAAGGAGAGAAAACCTCTGATATTCCCTGATCTTCTAAGCAGTCACTGGTGCTCTTCTTCAAAAGATCCTTGTATCTGCCCAGAGCAACGGGGAACACAGACAGATGGATCTCCTTACACATCCGAAGATCATTTTATTGAAGCAAACCAAGTCTCTTTATACTCTAAACTTGACTGAACCTTAACAGAACTTAACTGAAACCTAACTGAGAAAGGCACTCATTGACTGCTGCAGCTGCATCTTCATTGCTCACACATCCCTTTATCCAGTCAGCTCTCTGTTCATGCAGTCCTTGCATCTCCTCAACCTGTCACTGCCTCGCTACCAACCATTACTCCCAGCAGCTCTTGTCTGTTCGTACCAGGAGTGCCTGGCTGACTCCACAGCCATCCAGCTGTGGCTGTTGGAGACACACATGACGGCCTCCTGTCTCCTGGTACTCTCCACCTGTGCTGCTGCCATCGGATGCTGAGCAGGCTGAGGGCCAGCCAGCCTGTCCGGGGCCTGACCTGGTGCTGGCAGTGGGGCACTAATCCTCAGGCTGTCCCCCTGTGCAGTGACATGGACACAGCCTGCTCAGAGCCCACAGTGCCTGCCTGCAGCGGGAGGGACACTGCCAGTGCACAGCCTGGGGCTCAGGGAGGCCATGGGCTTGTGAATGCCTGGCCAGGCCTGTGCCTGCTCTCCTGCAACACTGCTCAGGCTTTGGTCTCTGTCCCCTGGGACTGGTCTTGGTCTCTCTTGTCTTCCCTTTGGTATAGTTCTTTGTCATTGTTGTCTTCTTCTTGGGACAATGTTTTCTTATTGTCCTCTTCTCATCAAGACAACACTTCAACACTGTCATTGTCCCTTTGGGACAATGGGACCCCTTGGTGTCCCTCATCTTCCTCTTGGGACAACTCATTCTCATTGATTTTCTTCTCTTGGCTGAGCCCCTGGGGCACTTACCTTGCCCCTGTTGTTCCTCCTTCGCCAGGGCTCCCACATTGGGTTGGAAAGTTTGCTTCCAGCCAGTCCAGCACCCTCTGATCACTGGGGATTTTCTCCAGTTTCTGAAGAGCTGGGCTGGCTTCCCTGAGCAGGGGCAGTGTGTGTTCTGCACGGACCAGGCACCTCGTGTTCAGCTCTGTCTGGGCTCCTTCCAGGCCAGGGTGCTCAGATTCTCTGCAGGCTTTGCAGGCAGTGGCAGGGACGTGCCAGGGAGGTTTTTCCTCCCCCTTTGCACACAGAACACTGCTGGGTCCTGCTCTGACACTTGCCTGTGCCACCATGTCCCTGGAAGCCAGCCCAGGTGAGATGACACAGGCCTGCCATGTGCCCATTCCTGCTCTTCTGTCAGCCACTGCCAGGGCCTCTGGAGTCCAGTGGAGCCCGTGCAGGAGACTCGCACAGGGATACAGCTCCTGTGCCCCACACAGATCTGCTGAGATGTGCAGCAGCCCACCGGGCTCCTTGTCTCCAGCTGCTGACAAGGCTCTGTCTCATGGGGCAATGGCTGTGCTGGTTCCTGCTGTCCCAGGGGAGCTGGCACAGGCAGGCTGTGTTCCCAATCCTGCTGGGCTGCCGGCTGCTGTCTGGGCTTCTGCATCCCAGTGGAGGCCGTGCAGGAAACTCGCACAGGGATGCGGCTCCTGGGTACAGTGTGTATCTGCTTGGATGTGCTGTGGTGCAGGGCAGCCCTCAGGCTCTGAGAGCTTGTGGCTGTGCCCTGCTCAAAGCTGCTGCCCCAAGAGTTGGGGTTTGCCTTGTCCTCCAGTGCCATCTCTGTTCTCCTCTGCAGCAAAGCTCTCCAGGGAACTGTTTCCTCACCTTTGCTCTTAAACATATGCATACTTCCATTGAAATCCTTGGCTTCAGTATCCATGTGGGTCATTTTATAATGGTGATTCACCTAAACTTCAGTGAGGAAAAACATCTTCCACATAAATGGAAGCAAGAGGAGATGATTGTCACAGAGAAACAGTGAACAATGAAAGGGCTTTCGTCGTAAGAAAAAATTTGAAAAGAAAGATTCTTGTAGTGTTTTGGAAAAAAAATTTTGCATGGACAGGTGGTGATAGGAAAGGGAGAAATTATTTTTAACTAAAAGAGGAGAGATTTAAATTAGATATTACAAAGAAATTCATTATTCAGAGGGTGCTGAGACACTGGAACAGTTTGCCCAGAGATGTAGATGCCCATTCCTGGTGTATTGGAAAGTGTCCCTGCCCATGGCCACAGGGTTGAAACAAGTTGATTTTTAAGCTCCCTTCCAACCCAATGCATTCTATGATTTTGTTAATTTCTATATTTTATTCACCCCCCATCACCTTGTAATTTTCCCTGTTTATTTCTAGAGCTTAGGCACTTTTTTCCCAAATGCTTATTTCATACTATGTGTTTACACAATAATTTTGCATTTACTGTAATTAAGTCTTTATTGATTTGACACAAACCAACAACTGCATTTTATTCTGGAAGTCAGCTGAAAAATATATTTCATCTACTAAACACAGACAATGCACTTGCGAGTGCAGCTGGCATGTAATAAACTCTATTATCATTTTTCTACCTCTTCAAGCACAGTATCAATCACATATTGATATTTGCAGTCAGAGATTCTAATTGATAGGCTGCATATAAAGTCTTTGCAGTCCAATGAACTAAACAGCAGCTACACATAGATGCATTTTAAATAGAGTTTCGAATTAAGAGAATTCTTTGATGTGGAAATTATTTTTCATTTGAAAGTCATCCTCTTAACCTCTTCTGAATGGCATTATATTTTATTAAAATAGGAACATTACTGTAGTAAAAACATGCAGAGACTCCAGGAACCTTCCCAAAACTGTGTTTCAGGTACAGGACTGCACGTTTTCCTGAAATACTTATCTGATGGCACACAATCATTATATCACTTAAAACCTATCTACAGTTTGCTTCTCTGCAAAGATATAAAATACCATTTACTTAGGCCATGCTGAATTTTGGATGCCCTGCTTTAATTTTCAAATTTGCTACAATATAACATATTCACGTTACTATTTTCTGTTCATATTGTTTGCAAATGCTTTCCTTCTTTTCCAATTGTATTTATTCATTTTAATAGCAAACCCACCAACATTTCAAAGCAATCTAGACAGGATACTTGCACAGTACAATAAAAGGAACATGACAGTAGGGAAATTGCTTTACTTGCAGGAGGAAAGGCTTCTGAGTTCCAAGTTATTAACCCAACATCACTTATTGCTGTGAAAACAGTGGAAGAAGAATTTCTCCCTCCTCCATATTTTTCTTGTCCCACCCTCATTTGCAGAATGATTCTTCCCATTCAGGCTCTGTACCTGAATGCTTCTGCTAATAGAATAATCAGTTTCATAGACATTGTTGGGTAAGTTAAATACTTATAAATATTTATAACACTTTGCATAATATCCAGAGATAAAAAAGGAGAAAATTAATGGTAAACTCCTTTCTATGAGATTTTTTTTTCCCCCGTTATCCATCTGGTGATGGGGAGGTTTAGAAGAAGTTGTCATAGTAACAGGGCAACATAACTTTTAGAAACTGCAACTACTATATTATAATAATGGAGTAATTTTCACACCCTTGGATTTATTTATTCCAGGTTGTGCTTGAACTAAATCTCATGCTGGCAGGATGTAAGGTGCATTGTGTGTGTGCTTGTTGGTTTGTTTTGTTTTGGTTGGTTGGTTGGTTGGTGTTTTCTTCCTTAAGGTTTTTAAGAGGTTCACAGACAGAATGAGAACGTTTAATTCATATTCCTACATTGCTGCTCCACAAACAGCTCCTACCTTGAGTACTGTATTGGTCACCAAGGCACCAAGGCTCCCTCTCCATTCCATGCTCAACACCTTTCTTCCTGAGTGGGAAATCACCTGCACACTGGGAAACACCAAAGAAAAGGATGTGTTTGAGCTCCCACCCCTCCTGGTGCCACAGATCCATTCATGCAATGCTGGATTCACCCTGAGAATGGCAGGTGTTTAGAAGAAGAAGCAAAGTTAAAAGCTAAGACAGTCCAGGCTCCTTGGAGAGACAAGAAAATACTTTCAGAAAATAAATTCTGTCTGTGTCTGTGCTGAGTCACCTGCTGTTTCTCATCTGTGCTTATACTGCTGGGAAGCAGAACTCAGTTCTCTGGAGGGAACCTGACTGGGACATTTCAGGATGGTCCTGGGTTAGGGGGAAGAGCTTCAGAGTGCATTTGCTTCCTCTGAGAGCAGCTGCCTAAATCAGGAAAGAAAAGTTTTCCACACATTTTTTGTATTTGCTTGCTTAATCAGAAGACTGTTGGGAAAGGCCTATCTTATAAAAATAGCCAACAGAAATAGGGGAAGAAGTCAGGCTGCATGGACGATGGTTTTGGGAATTCAGCTAGGAGGAGAAATCCTAACACAATCATGCTTGGAATATCTCTGGCTCTTGGTTTTAAACAAAAGCACAGTCCAGCTGCAGTTCTGCTCCCTCTTAGCTGTGCCCAAGCTGCTGCTAACACTGAGTTTCCTTTTGGCAGTTGGTCTTGCAGCTTTGACTGCAGTGTCACCCAGTTGCCACTTGCTATCCTCAATATTCTGCTTAAGTCCAACATCCCTCCTAGCACGGAAAAAGGAGCAGAGTTTTGTACCAACAACATTTCATATTTATTGATTAAAATGAGTAAAATACTGGGAGTCAGAGCTTGGAACTGGGTAAGTATTGGTATTTAAGGGTCTGGATAGAGGGAGAGAAGGAAACTGAAATCACTTAGTGATTGTCTCCTTATCTTTACTATTCTCAGCCTGTCCATGTGTTGAATCCTGCTATCCCATTATCCCAATATTCTTGTGTTCTTCTAGGCCTCTCTAAATGTTGAGTTCCCAAACCCCATGCAGCATCTGTGACACAGTTACCTCACAGGGCTGAATACAAACTCTTAAGCAAGAAGTCTATAAACAAACTGTTAAATGAAAGGAATAGCCCCAGTCATTTTGGGCTAAAGAGATGATGGAAAACTACTGTGTCACAAATATCACTAGAAACCATGTTTAAGTTTCATTGTTGTTCTCAATATAAAATAAAACTGCTCAGCATTAATAAAATCCCTGTGGATTCAACTTCTCAGAGACTTTTTAAGAACTCTAATCTAAAGAATTTAGATCAGGAGTGAATGCTAGTCACTAGAGAGTGCAAGCAATAAAACAATCGACTCCTCTTTAAAAATTGTTTGTCCACAGTGCATATACCCAGATGCCTTTTTCATTTTTCAACATCTTTTCCCTCTCCTCTTTGCAGCCTCGTTTGTATTCACTGTGCAAGGCAACAGAGATGAAAATCTTTCCTCATATATGCACAGAGTGAAATAAGAAGTATGAAGGTACAGAAGTCAACACATCCAACCCATATCACAAATACTAAACAGGGGCTAGCACAAACCTGGTAACTCCTGAGGCATGCTTTTGAGTGCCTCAAATATATACTACATGTAGCAGTACTTCCACAGGGAATTCTGGACCTCTCCTGAATGAGCCACAGCATCCAAATGCAGCAGGAAGCTGTAAATGCGACAGGAACCTGGATTTGGGCACTGCAAAGCCGGGATTCCTGAGCTATTTAGTTCAGTTTGCTGCCCTGATCCGGACACATCTGTTCATTCTTTAAATTATAAACACGGATCAGCTTTCCAGGGAGGTCGTAGTAAAGCCATAATTAGCTCATTAAGCAAATTGTTCCACTATCTGATCAGGCTTTTAGTTCACTATTTCCGTTATTCCTCCTTCAATATCTAAATGGAAGGATAAAATTATCGACTGGTATCAATCAGGGAAGTGGGGCTAGTCAACAAAACTATGGAGAATTAAAAATTAGGGTCTGTTAACCGCATCCTTTTCTTATATTTTTTGTCCTCCCTGTGTTAATTTTATTGGAAATTTTTAAGATTCAGTCTGTCATGCAGGAAAAACATTGAAGAAGGATATATTCATGCTGTGGTTAGGTAAAGCACACTTTACTTCAGTGGGAGAGAAACATAATTAGGTGATGAAAAGACAATGAGGACCAAAGTAAGGACGAGAAGAACTGAATTTATATGTTGGTATATGTTACATGCTGAGATCACAGAATCACAGAATGGTTTGGGCTGGAAGGAACCTAAAAGACATCTCATCCCAAGCCCTTGAAATGGGCAGGAACACTTTCCACTAGACCAGGTTGCTCCAAACCCCATACAACCTGGCTTGGAACACTTCCAGGATGGAGGAAGCATCTACAGCTTCTCTGGGCAACCCTCACAGTAAAGAATTTCTTTCTAAGATTGAATCTAATGATGTTACTCAGGAAACAGGACCCTGCCTTGATTCCACTGTGTGGCTCAGAACCTGTGTGGCTTTTTTTTTTTTTTTTTTTTTTTTTTTTTTTTGAACTTTGATTTAGAGACAAATTACAGACTCCCTCTGATTTTGATGAATGCCAGTGCCCCCAGAGGATTTATGCTGCAGCTGGTGTTCACTGTTTCCCAGCCACTTAGGTAGTGTGCCAGGAAATGTGGGATGTCATCTACTAGGGCATTTAGATAGTGAGAAGATTTAAATACTTGTATGAATCAGGGCTTTATTTCCTATACTGTAGATTTAATACCAAATAGCATAATGCACAAAACCTAAGAAAATGAAATTTTTGTCCACTTTATACCTAAGTGTAAGACAGAGGGAAATATAGGACTGGTCGGAGAGAGTGAAACCAAAGGTTCTTTCATTCCACTACCTTGTTTCTCACAATTACCAGTAAAATCAAGGCTGAGACACCTAGAATTAAATACCTAAACCCAAGGAGATCCAGTTCATAGGTCCTAGGTGACCTGCATTGACATATCACAGGATCTATTGGGCTGCTGTGCCCTCCTGAAGGATCAATAGAAGGCAGCCAGTACTCATAGGACACCTGAGACAGCACTAACTTGTGTTTAAATGATTGAATTACACCCTCTGGAGTTTGGGGGGTGGTTTATCTCATCCAGTGAAGTGCCTATGATGTGGGAACTGAACTCCTCTCCACGTTTCAGTGATGACTACACTGGGGCTGCACATGGTGGAGGGCCACACACAAATGTCAGCATTTACATCTTACTGTCTTCCTTTGCAAGCCTAGTCCCATTCTGGAGAATATTTTAAAGGAAAGAAAGCTTATATCCAGGGAAATTCTAAACAAAATACCTTCTCAATGAGGACTCACAGATTTTGGCAATCTGGAGGCTTGGGTTTTCTGAAACAGATGTTGAATCCAAATATTCATGCCTAATAGGCCCTAGAGGACCTTATTTCCTGGAATTTTGCTATTCTTTTTCTGACATTAATCTATATTTTTGGCCTCTGTACCATTCTGCAGCAATTATTTCTACATTTTTAGTGTTAATTTATTTAAAACCTGCTGTTTGTTAATGCCTTTGGGCACTCATCTGTGTAAACGAATTAGTATTTCCCTATTCATTTTCTTTCATGTTGTTCATAGTTCTATAAACTTCTGCTTAAGTCTCTCTTTTATTTTTTTTTTTTAGACTGAGGCATCCTAATTTATTTAATTTCTTATCTTGAACAGCACCATATACCTCAAGCCATTTTATTGCCTTTTCTCTATCTTGTTTAGACCACTCTGGTAAACAAATAATTTGGCCATGGTGAATATGGATGACATGCAAGACATGCATAAGTCATTGCCTGAACTCCTGAGAGGGCTGTGTTTCATGTAGAGGATTTTTGCCAGCTCAGTAAAGAGTTTAGGGGTCAGGTGCCTCCAAGTCCATCACTGTAGATGAGTACCCTTTTATTCCTGGTCACAAACAACTGATTTAGACCATGGAGAAGATGAAGCAGACATCCTTAAATTCTCATTGCTTCCCTGACAATGTGTCCAGAGCTACGTTCTTTTACTTATAATATTTGAAAGCAAGAAGAAACAAAACCCAGCCAAATCACACAAAAACCCCCCAAACAAACAAACAAACAAACAAACCCACCAAAAGCCAACCAGTCAAACAAACAAAACAACAACCCCCCCCCCAAACCTCCCAAAAAACCGTAGTATAGTATAGAGTGCATGGGCTTGTGGAGAGTCTTTTCAAATAGATTAAGAAAGGGTTAAGGAAAATGTCCCACTGGCTCTTTTTGGCTGGCAAAAGTGCTTAGTGAGCCAGAGAGTCTCGTAGCACGTGTACCCATGGCACAAAAGTAAGAAGCAAATAATCAATTGTGTGCTTTATCAGCATGGTATTCAATTAAATTTCAATTAAAAAGGAAAATAATGCAGCAGCCATTATCTAAGCTGTGGCCAGGTCCTTACACCAAATGTCAAGATACCCTTGTCAATTTGCAAATGGTTCAGATAAGGATTAAAATTCTCCAGACTGCACAGGAGGCCTCTCTGAGAATTCCTAATGGTCTCTCTGTCCTAGCCTTGGAAACACTTCCAGTTCCTTGTTTAGCAAAGTTAATGTCTCTCTTTTGAAAGATAATTCAATAAAACCATTTTGAATAGAAACGGTAAAAAGAAAAAAGTAAGAATGAGACATTATCAGGAATACATGATTGCTAAACCAGGATAATACTCTCATTAGCATGCTAAAAATCACATTATTTCTCAATGAAAATTATTTTAAGATATAAGAAGATGCCAGCTTGATGGCAAGCACCTCCAATCCAACATATATACCTTATTTACTATTTCAACAACCAAGCTCTAAAGAAGCTATTTATCTCTATTTCTTGGTTTGCCTGCTTTTGCTTGCATAAGGCATAAGGAAATAACAAACAGCTGAGTAAGTCTTGGGTTTTTTCTCTGGATATTTTGAGTTCCCGAGATTTAGAAAGTCCTTTTCTCCCAGCCCGGAGATTGAAGAAAAAGTCGAGAGTTGTCTCTTCTGTTTTCTAAGGCTGTTTATTCTTTCTTATCTATTACATTCTTTCCCTGACTAGCAGAGTTCTTCTCAGCAAGTCAGTCCAAGGCACAATCCCACCCCCTCAGGGTGGTGTTTTCTTTTATACTAAAAACTACGTATGCAGGATTTACAATAATTTTCCAATACCTATTTCCTTTGTTAGAAAGTCTGTCTCTACTCTAAACCAACCAGAAAGTGCTACTCTCACTGCAGAAGATGGAGCAGATGAAGAAGAAGGAAGAAGCCTAAAAACCAGGAGTTTCCTCCATCTTGCCTTCACCTGCCTGCCTTCTAAAAACCCCAGAAATCTAAAATTCTTACCCAGTGATAAACTACTTATTATGCTACTATCTAATCCACATTCTTGAAAGTTCTGCTGCATTCCAGAGCCTAGGAAGCCCTTTCCATGGACAAAGGTTAAAAACAGTGTTTGCCAGAGGATTTGGATCCCTTAAACCATGCAGAGAAATATTTCTCAGAATTCTAGACTCGAACAAGTAAGTGATGTTTTTTTGTTTGATTCAGGATTAGAACTAAGGAATTCCTGAATTTCAGGCTCAGATAACTGACTTGTACCTTTCAAGGTAGAATGTTGTTTACAAAAGGACCATTTTGACTAATGTTGTCTTCCCTAGTGACCATAGTTGTCCCACCAGAGCAATAGAAGAAGAAAACTGATTTCCATTTATGACAAACAGAATGTAGAATCATGGACATATTATATGCTATATTGTATCTTAAAAAAGAAATAGATAAGAGATATTTCAGTCACTGGAGAAATGTAACAGATTTTTATCCCAATCCCCAAAGATAGAGTCTGTTTGGCTTTCCATCAGGTAGCACAGCTTCTGGCCTTTGGCAGATTTTGACCTCTCACATCCTTCTGTTTGAAGTAGCACAGCTTGTGGCAGCCCTTGGAGTGCACAAATGTGAGTTTTCATTGCCTGTGCTTCTTCCTCAATTGAAATGAATTTTAAAATCCACCTCATCTTACTTTTCCAAACTCCTCCTGTAACAAAAATGTAGGAAGCAAACATGAGTTGAGTGTGCTCTCACCATGAGTAGCAGCATGCTGTTATACTTGCATGGAGATCTGTGCCCATATACACTAAAAAAAAATTCTCTGTTATATATGTTTTTCTTGACTATGATGCTTTTTGAATAATTCACCTGCTGAGACCTGGAAGGATACCACAGTAACTTGGATTTTTGTCTCAGTTTTTTTCCTTGCATGTCCTTTTTACTCAGACTAGATATGCATTTGTCTTTTTCTTGTTCTTACTTTTCATGGCTGTCACTAGCTTTTCACTTGCTAAGGGACATCTCTCTCCCCAGCTGAATCTTCTTTTCTTTCATCACTCTCCTTGTGTGATTACAATCCAATGATGCCTTTGGCATATTGTCCTGTGTCAGCAGACCAGGATATATTAGAGGCTGTTGAATAGACAGAATTTAAGCTCAGGATTAAAGTGTGTTTCGATATGTGCCATTTCTCTGTTCCAAGTGGATAATGATTTATTGCTTTATGGTTTTTATTCACTACACAGTGAGGCCCTTTTTTGTACTTGCAGGCAGAAGCATAGGCTACCTACTGAGCTCTGGATGCTTTGCTGCCAAATTCAGACCTCTCCCTATTTTATTCAGGAACAGAAGGGGTGCTGTGTCTCACTGAAGATACAGAAGTAAATCTAAAGAGATTCACATCCTTCAGGGGTAGTTTCTTCTATAATTTTAAGGAGCACCATTACTTTAAACCAAGCACAGAGTCCAGAGCAGTTATTGCATCACATGGTGGAGTAGGAATCCCCCTTGAAGCAATGAGGTTTTCCCCTACAGATCACACACATTGTTACTGGCAATGCAGGCAGATTCCTTGGAGAGCTCAACTGCTCTAGAGCTGGGAATATATTTGTTTTTAATTATTATTTTGCTCTAGCCTGTGTCACAATGCAGAATGCAAATTGGTGTTGACTAGCACCACCTGGGCAGCAAATCAAGCTAAAAGAATAGAATATAAATACAATCAACTCTATAGTTCAAATCTATATATTATATTATTTTTGGGGGGCAGAATAAAAAGTTAAGTTCCATCTTTTTCTAATTTTCTATGATATTTTATTTTCAAATTTATTCTGTGGAGCAACTCAAGTTATTTGAAGAATAACTGGAAAATTAACTTTTTTCTTAAATTAATTTTTTATTGTGTTTGCAAGCAAAGAACAAACCCAGGGATTTGCACAGAGATTTTGGGCCTGAGAAGTATCAGTGGAGAGCTGTGCAAGAGAAATCACAGCTAGAGACAGAATATGCCTTCTTTCTTCCCTGGAAAACATCTGCCTTGTTCAGAACAGTGGGACTTTCCCCTAAAAACAGCCATAAGGGATCAGATCACCTCTCCAATAGCTCAGGACCTTGTCTGGGACCATGGCCCATAATGGATGTTTAAAAAAGACTAAAAATAAAAGAGCAAATATAGTACTACTTTTTCAGAACACTTTCCCAAGATTCAGACACCTGAATCTTGGGAATTTTGTGACCCAGAAGAGCTGTCTCAACCAGAGATAGATTTTTCTTGCATTGATGATTCCATTAGCTTCTTAAATGTCTGTGACTTTTTTGTATCACAAAAAATTCTGTGACAAGAAATTACACAGGATGACAAAAATGACATGTTACCTTTTTTCATTTTCAGCCAGTCAGTTTCTCATCTCACTACACAAACCTGCCTTAGTTTATAGAGGAAAAAAATAGACATTTTTTCCTACTGAAATTTTTTTAATTCTTCCTTTGACACAACAGACTGAACCTCAGAAACAATGTACAAAACCAGGCATGTGGAACAACAGCATTTTCCTCATCATTGCTTACACCCCATTTGATAAATTTATAATTTTTGAGTCTTATGAGGGTTAAATAGAATTAGATGAGTCTGAACACGAGGATGTCTTTAGAGCTTAAGTGGGAGAAGTGAAGATGAACTGGTGATATAGAAGGGAAGAAAGACAAGAGTGAAAGGATGTAGTGGTTTCACCCCAGCCAGGAGTCAAGCCACTCACAACCCCTCACTCACTCTTCCACCAGTGGGACTGGGGAGAGAATCAGAAGGGTAAAAGGTAGAAAATTTTTGGGTTGAGATAAAGAGAGCTTAATAGGGAAAGCAAAAGCCATGCACACAGGCAAAAACTCCAAGGAATTACTTCACTGCTTCCTATGGACTGGTAGGTGTTTATTCATCTCCAGGAGAGCAGGGCCCCATCCCATGAAAGAGAGACTTGAGAAGACAAAGGCCATGTCTCCAAACGACCCCGCTTTCTCCCTTCTTCCCCCCACTTTACATGATCACATGGTGAGCTCAGCTGGGATCACCTGTCCTGGCTGTGTCTCCTCCCAGCCCCTCCCCAGCCTGGCTGCAGGAATCCTGCTCAGCAATAACAAAAAACATCCCTGTATCATCAACCCTGTGTTCAGCCAAATCCAAAGCACAGCCCCACACCAGCCAATGGGAAGGAAATTAAGCCAAAATCAGCACAGAGCAGGAAGAAAAAAAAATAATGAAACCTAGAAAACACATTTTGCAATTGGGTTGTTTGACACAGACGAGAGCTGGGCCAAAACTCCAGCCCCAAACTCTTTGAACTTTGCCTTCGTGAATTGTCAAGCACATGTGGCTTCAAACTCAGTGGTTCAGGCTTCTGTCTTGTTACTATTCACACCAACATTTGGCTCAAAAATTATCACCATCTTCCAAGGATCCTGGTGGAATTTTCTAATGTGAGTTGTGGATGTTGCCCCTGCAGGGCAGATGTGACAGTACTTAATCTGTAATCAGGCAATTAATTGTGACTTGCTTGGCTTTGTTCAGCAGGACAACATGGGAGCTCAGAACAGCTTCTGTAAACCTTGTTCCTTGTCTAAACATTTGGCCCCTTACAGCTGCTACAGGGAAGAAGCAACAGCACAAAGCAAGTTGGGAGAGGAGGTATAAACACCCTCCCCTATCTGTCCCTTGGACAGCAATAACAGAACTTCAGGATATTTCAATTCCTCTGACAACCACAGCCATCCATGAGGGTCCATGTTCAACCCCTTGGGTCCTCCCCACACTCTGAAAACGTTTTCTTTGTGTGCAATATAAACAAGCCCTTTCTCATCGTTCTCAAGGTCTTTTCTTTTGTGCAGATACAGAAAGCTAAACCAATGCACAAGTGGGAGAGGGGATGTGCACTGGGGGTTCCTTGTGGCAATAATTAGCCACCAACCAGAATTTTTCTGGTGGTCTCTGTCCCTGATGGTCACTAGTGTGAGTACATAATGAGATGTGACTGTCACAGGCCTGAGGCAGACATCTGAAACTAAAAAACAGACTGCAGAAACCAGCTGGAATCATAACCTACAAACTTCTATTTAATCTCTTTCCATTTTTTTTATCATGTGGGAATGTGGGGCTCTTTTTCATGATTTTCCCCTTTTTAAGCAGGACAGAGTATATGAGTATATTGTTTTTAATTAACTTGATATCTCCCATGGACACAGAATTACCCCAGTCTCTAACCCTGAAAGCATTTTTCAAGAATAACTTTCAGGAACATATGTTAGAAATTGAGACATACTCTGAAGGAAGCGAGAGAAAAAGAGTTCAGAAAATAGAAGCAGATCATAGTAGTACTATAGTAACACACTCCATTTTTAATTTACTCATTCGTATGTGGTTTTAAAAATGTTGATGCTGAGAGATTCCAGAGCAAACCAAAAGAAACGAGTGCTATTACCAGCTGCTGAGTCCTGAGTATTTTTGAAGGTCAGGTGGTCATTTAATGATTTAAGTATAAGCTTAGAGATACAGCTTAACATGATAAAACTATGCTGCAGGATCTCATGCTTTGTGACTCTTGTAAGATAACTCCCTACTTAAAATTATTATGTGGTATTCATATTTATCCATACACATGAATTATTCACAGTGTGGATTTGTCCTTTCTGCCCTTTAAGCCTCCTTTCAGTCATGGAGATAACTGACCTAGAACTTCACCTCACTCTCACCCATGTGTACCTGTTGTAGAGTACTAGAGAGCCAAAAATACAGTTTCACACTTCATGGAAAGAGAGGAAAGAAGGCTAGGAATAATTGAAATTGTGTGTATAATTAGCCATGTGTACTCTTTTGTTGAAACTATGGAAGAAATTAAACCCAAAATTATTTTGCGTTTTCTGCTTCTTGGAGTGGTTGTCCACATGACTGTGATCATCTTGATTTTCCTGAACCATTTTAAAAGTGATGTGTGGGATCTTCTCTATGTCTTCCTTCTAAAGACTGAAAAGAGATTTTTGGCTGTAATTCCAAACCAGTCCTTTATTCTCTCTTTTTGTACATGCACTGATTTATATGTACTTGATGACTGGTGGGAAAGCTTTTTTAGGCACAGAAATATAGGGAAAAAAGAGTATACAAGTAGGATAAATATAGGATAAATAGGATAAAAATATGATATAAGATAGAAGGTAAAAAGGGATGTGCAGACAGGTCTGTCTTCCTACCACTCTGTTTAACAGTGGTTTGTGAACCACCTGAAAGTGGAGAGCTCAGCTTGAGGCCCAGAGAGTGTTTCTTAAAACCCAGAGATTCAGCATATTCAGGAATATTCCATATAACATTTCTCTTTCTTCTCAGTCTTTCTCTCCTCTGCCACACAGACAGGCCATTATCTGTCTCCTCAGGCAATATAACAAGCCAAGTGCCATGAGGACAAAAGCCTTCAAACCTTAAAGCCTGCAATTTGCCTGAGGAAGAGAGAATGAGCAGAAAAGGTCAGACACTCGAGGAATGTCTTGGTCCTGATGTCCCTTTGGCTTCAGTGAGCTCACAGGCAATGGTAATATATTGCCAAGCACAAAAGTGCCTTAGGACCCACCCCTCAAGAGACTGAATGCTTTGGGCACAGCCTTCTCTTTTCCAGTGCTTTGAAAAGCTGGCAGCAAAGCTCAGGTCAGGTAGAACAAACCACTCTGCAGAAATATTTCTCACCTGGACATATCATTATTTTCTCCCTGTGTGACTTTTTTTACAATGAATCAGTCTCACAGCACTTTGCCCATCTGTGCTATGGAAATCTCTTTTGACCTTGCTGAGTGGCCTGGCCATCCATCATGTCAGGGCTGAGCTACCTGCGAGGAGAGCACTGGGGACTGTCACCTCACCCACCTTCCTCAGTGACTGCAAACCCAGAGCAGAGCCCAGCCTCAGCTCTCCCCATGACAGATCCATCCCCTCCTCTACTAGTCCTTAGGCTTTTCCCATCGCTTTCTCCCGATTTGTTCGGGAGAAACATGGTTCAGTGGAAAAGTGAAAGTAAGCATACACACAAGGTCTTATTTACCTTTAGGTGAATATCTGTAGCATCAATCTTGGTAACAAGGAAAATCTCAATTCTGCCACCCTTGTCTTTTCCCTGTTCTATTACAGCACATATTCACATTTCAGAGCCAAAGAGAGGCTGATTTGCTCTTTCCTACAAACTTTGCCTCACCAGAATATTTCCCATTAACTGTCAGGCAACAAAAAGGAATGGGCAACAAGATGATGACTTAATCCAGCACCTGTTGAACTCTATGGTCACCTTTCCTTTAGATCAAGACCTAAATCCTTATTCCTAAAAGCAGCTTTGACACTTAATCCTTGGACAGAAAAAAAGAAAGTGAGTGAATCAAATACAATAAAACTCTGACATTTTTGTATTTGAAGGACACATCAAATGCAAAAGCTCTGCTTGACCTATGTGGTGGCTTTCTAAGGAAACTCTGAGGAGAAGGTAAGTAGGATCAATCCATCCTTTTGGAAAGTTAAACCTGAGGCTGAAAAGAAGGGAGAAATATTTTTCAAGTTTCAGAGAAGATACAGCAAAGGCAGAGGGGTGATCTAATAGTCCCCTTTCTCCTAATGTGGTCATAATAGTTGTGATTTTTTTTGTTTGTTTGTTTTCTTTGTTTTTTTTTCCTGTTGCAAAAAGTAAAGACCTCATCTTCTGATCCTGTAGAATGGCACTTTAGCCTACCTGTTTCAGGTAACACTCTCATTATGCCCATGGCCTACACAAACTCTGCAGCTTGTACTGCAGATGGCTTCACAGCAGTTCTTGCTGCAGGATGTTCTCAGTGCAAAAGCCATCAAAAAAAAAAAAAAAAAAGAAAAAAAACCAAAAAACCAAAAAAAGTAAAAACTGTCTTTTACAAGTCATTGCTAGCACAGGCTGGCAGTGTTCCTTGCCCACCTAACCTTTAGTTCTGTTCAGTGTGCAAGGTCAGATCCCTTTGTGCCTGCTGAGAGCCTCTGAGTTTGGCAGAAATTTTGCATAAATTCAGATGTCTACAAAACGGGAGTTTGTTGGCAGGATCAGGATCTTTTGAATATTTCTGAAATGACAACACAGCTGGAATGAAGAGTTTGACACATGTTCTGTGTCTATGGGTGGTCATTGATTGCTTTTGGTTTTACACAGAAAACAAAAATATCTGAGGTCATTCTCCCCACCCCTCTAACTACACATTGCTATGCTATCCTTGCTCAAAGACAGTAGATATTCTGGTATTTTACCTTAAAACTCTGGACTCTAGAATGATGGTAACACAAAAACATTTTTCCTTTTCTGCCTATAACTACTTCTATAAATAGATAGCCAGATGACTTCTAGATTTCAAACCTTCTAGGAAAAATAAACCCCATGAATCTTAAAGTTTGAAAAACATAGAAAATACAAGGAGCTTCCTACTTTCTAAAAACTACATCAATAAATGTTGTTCTTTCAAGTTTATGCTGCCTCTTTTTAGTATTGAAATATTTAAGGTAAGCTAATTACCTGTGAACAGCTCAGGTCAGCAGGAAGAGAACTCGTCTTGCATGATGGAAGAGTACACCAATCTCTTAAAGCTGGCCTTTAGAGCAGAATTACTCTTGTTTAATGAAATTTATATTTGGAAGGTGTCCCTATCCATGGCAGGGGGTTGGAATTAGATGATCATTAAGGCCCCCTTCCAAACCAAACCATTCTGTGACTCTGTGATTTGATTTTGTGATATATAAAGGTAAGATGTCTACTCAAAGACAATCATAGGAATCCTCATCTCAGCTGTTTTAGATTTTCATATCAGTTAGGTTGAGCTGCCATCTGCAAATGTGCGCTGCTGTCCTTTGACTGCAGGCACTGTTTAAACAAGCTGCTCATGCAGTTAAATGCACGAGAGTTAAACGCACTCTTATTTGTGTGGATAAATGGCCTCAGTCTACAGGCTATGACTACACCAAAGAATGACATAAAAATAATAAACTACCTTCAAACAAATGGGTTTTAACAGTATCATTTTAACTAATTGCACTTTCTGGAGAAAAAAAAAAAAATTTCTTCATGAAAGTTAAAGTTTTTGAATGATTTATATTGGTGTCTATATTGCTCTTTAATAGATGATATTTTCCTTCAGGACAGGAAGAAAGAAGAGGCAGCTGACCTCTCCTGTGACATAACCAAAGTAAAATGCATCTGGCTCAGAGAATTATTTAATGGGCCTGTGAATTCTTAGATGCAGGGATCAACTTCTTGTTTGGCATTTGTGCTGTGTGTGAAACATTGGATTCTCAATCTATGACTGATTCCAAGTAGCATTGCAGTAACAATGTATTGTCAGAATGTGCCTCTCCCCATAAAAAATAATTTAGCATAGGAAATGAGACATTGTCTGAATAGGTAAACATGTCAGGTTTGTTACCATCTCCAGTGCTGGATATATAAAAACAGGGAAATAATTTATCTCTACCTTAGTTTTGATTTCATAATTTTTTATTTTTTTTTTTTTTTGGCTGGAGACTGACTTTATCTCTCTGCTAGAAAAAAAGTAGGATGCAAATCTAATCTGGAGAATCTTAAAATTAGGAAGAAAAAATCTAATAAGAATTTATTATATGTGGCTTCCTACAGTATTGCTGAAGACTTTTCTAAAAAACACAATTAAAACAGGGTCCCAGCCAAGTGCCAGAAGCCTCTTTTGTGTTTGTCCACTCTCAGAAGTGACTCATCTCCCAGCTCAGCCTAGGAGTGTGTGCTGAAACACAGCTCCTCCATTATTCAGATTATATCAGCTGAACGTTCAGCTTTGCTAACAAAGGAGGTGGCAAATGTCTCTCCCTTTCCCATTAAAATCTTCTCCTGCAATCGCCTCAGTGTGTGTGAGTAGATATAAAAGCAGATTGCAGAAATTAATTAATTACGAGAGTTAACTTTTCACTTTCACCCTTCGCTGAACCTCTTTTGTTCCTTAGCCCTGGCTTTTGTAAAACTGAAGTTATTTCCCAGGGTGTGTGGCTTTTAACGTGACTGTGTCCTTTGTTTAGCTGCTACAGCACACCAAGTAATGTAGAACATTTTAACAAGGAGTTTTTAATGAATCCCTGGGAATAAAACATCCTCAAAACCAATGCTTCAGTATGGGAGTACTTATATTCACTGCAGCAAAAAAACCCCAAAACAAACAAACAAACAAACAAACCCCACAACACCCACTCCCCCCCAAAATCCACTAAAAAAAACCCCAAAAAACAAAAAAAAAAAAAAAGCAAAGCAAATATTTCCTGTTCCATTTTAAACAATCTGTAACCACAGCCATTCACTGAAAGGCAAATTTGGGTAACAGGTGCTCTCTGCAAGGCTGTGAGTGAATTATTTCAGACTTGTGGATGATTTGCTAGAAAGATATGTTAAATGCTGGTAATATGAACACTAGAAAGCACTTTGCCTAATCCTTGCAACTTTTTTAATAAATGCCATTACCTGTTCTGCATTGCCTCAGCTTCTCACCCTTGCGTCAGAAGGAAATGAGAGATTTTTAACACAGCCAACGAGTTCAGTGCACAGTGGAGGGGAGCAGAATTTCCCTCAGGTCTTAATCCCAGTAAAGGTTCAGGGCACTGCGTGGTTGTAATCAGTCACTTGTCTTTCTGAATTTATTCAAAACCATGGGCAGCTCTGTAATGTCTTCTTTTTTTACCATTAGATGAATATTATGTGGCAAGAAAGCAAAATTAGAAAAGGAGCAATAAGGAAAACAAGTACAGAGAATTTATACCCAAAGTCTCTGCTTGTAGGCCTTGTTGCTGACTTTATTCAGTATATATTTAAATTAGCAGCATTACTTAACTATGGCTTTATCTCGACTGTTTTAAGAGTTAGACAAGCTGATGTTTGCAAAGAAATTTCTGTGTAAAAAACACTCATGAGTTCTCATGGAGTATTGAAGGCTGCTAATGAATTCCTGTCCTGAAACTGCTACCTCTCTTCTCCCAACCCCTCAGTTTTAAAAAGTGCTACTGTTTGCACCACCACCCCTACCCTGGCTAAGGCATCATCTCCCTCTCGTGGCTCCTTGCTGATAGAGAGGATGAGGAGGAACTGGGTAATACACTTGAGGCTTTTAAGGCAAAAAAAATTTGATTGTTTCAGGCACAGTAGTCAAAACCCCTTTTCTGCTGCCAATGACCTGTCTGGGAGACAGTAAATGATGTCTGTATTTCAGCCAGAGCCAGTCCATGACTTTTAAGGTGAAATGGAAGTCCCTAAACTAGGAAACTAGGAATAGTTGTAATCACCAAAGTCTGAAAAAACCTTATGCTTGTGGAAGGTTCTTTCAAGGCTTTGTCAGAGCCATGTAAAAATTAGGACAGGAACAAAAGTGCTAAGATCTTTTCATATTTGAATTTAGAATAATTTATATATCCCTGAATCCACAGAGAATTTGAAAAAAGATACTAATGGACAGGTCAGCTTTCAAAAAAGAATAAAAAGCTCAACTGCCTCGTACAGCCATAGGAATCTTCATGTCTAGGCTTCAGAGTGAGAAGTCTAAGATCCAGTAAATACAAAATAATATTAAAATTTTATGCCACCAGGTCAATCTGTGTGAATTTCTATGCATTCACACACACACATGCTCTTGTGCATTTACTAAATTTGAACTTTGAGACAGTGGGTCAACATCTGAAGATTGTTGAAAATGATCATTCGTGATCTGGTTAAAGCTCCAGTTGTATTCCTAGTCAAAAAGTGACAGAAGATGTCTAAATAACAGCAAGGTCAGAAAGGCATAAAATGTTACCACTTTTCTCATTAGAGAAATCTAGAATGAGAAATTGTCTCTTTTATAGTTCTATATACTATATATTTGTCTTCTGACTAAGCCAAGCAGCAATCCTGCAACCATCTGGAATTTCTCTATACTACCAGACTTTGTGGCACCAGAAAATACCCTGAAAAACAAAGAAAAACAAAATATCTCCCCATTTTCTGTTTTCCTTCTTGGTCACCCAGAAAGGGTTGATCATGAGCAGGCTGCAGAGGCTGGTCCCAGTTAGTATATATGCATTTATACAGGATGGATGTTATGGGAGCTTACTAGGATGAGCTAGAATAAACTGTCATCTGATTTTGGAAGATGTGCATAAAAAACTGAAAAGGGATGTAAACAGTTTTCCTGCAGTCTGGTTTAGCTGTCCTCTGACTGTGTAGGAAACATTTGCCTTCCCAGTTTGGTGAATTTTTTTTTTTTTTTATTTTATTTTTTTTTTTTTGCCTAAACCATTTAGCAAATTCAGTTTAAAATTTGAAGATAAATTTTTGAGTTAGTCAGAACTACAATTCAAGAAAGAAAATAGTTTAAATAATCTTGACCACCTCAGACTTTGTAGTTCAGGTGATTTTCTACATTAATTTACTACTTCAGACTTTGGAATTTTTCCCAAGGATCTTCAGCACTGACAGAGTTTTTACGACCACAGTCACTGCAGATTTAGGATATAGTCCTGCATCTATTAATTCAGTGGAAAAACTGCCTTTCTTTCAGAAAACACTGACTCAGAAACGTATTTGTACTTATTTGGAACTACAAATGGTTCTGAATGGTATGGTTCTGAACCTGTGACTGTAAAAGATTAAAGACTGTCAATGTCTATCTATGCAAAGTATGCCAGTGGAATCAAAGAACTAAGAACACCATGTGAAAAGGGCATTTGTGGCATGTTTTTTGCAGTTTCACCTTTGTTGCCAAAGGTCTGCAATTACATGAATTAAGGTGACTTAAAGCTCCTTGCCAGGCTGCAGACACAGGATAACTGCACCTATCCATCAGTCTGCTGACTGCAGCAGATACAGATGAAGCAAGGAAGACTGGGTGTTTAACAAATTACAGTGCTTATTTTATTTGTATGGCCTTGACCTTAACTGCTTCCATAAAACAGCTTCTGTTCCTACCACAGGCAGGGATTTGTCCCTTGCAGCAGCTCCTTTGGAGTGCTGCAGCTCCACCATGATCAGCTCTGCTGCCACCCCAGCTTTAATTCCAGGGAGATTTTCAAGTGGGATCAAAGACGTCCTCTTTGGGTGATTCTTGGGTTTATAAAAAATATTTTTATGTTTGTCTCTGTTGATCAGCTGTTTTTCTCTCCTGCTTCCTGAGAATGTACAATTTTGTTTTCCCCAGCCAGAGATCTTGAAAAGGAAAGGCTGTGAGCTGCCTCTTCTTGTGTTCTCTTCATAATTTATTATTTCTTATCATTACATTCTGTTCCTGACCAGCAGAGCTCTTCATTGCAGGTCAGTTCAAGGCACAAACCCCAAAAAACCCCAAATACCAAATTCCAAATCCTAACTTCTCCCACCCTCAGGGTGGCGTGGATATTTATACTACAATCCACATAATCGCTATTTATAATACTTCTCCAATAACTATTATCTTTGTTAGAAAGTTAGACTCTACTCTAAACCATCTGTAATGTGCCACCTCACTGCAGAACATGGAGCAGTTGAGGAAGAAGGAGGAAGCCCAAAAGCCATGTGGACTTCTCCATCCTGCCCTCACCTGCTTACCATCCCCCAAACCCCTTATATCTAAAATTCTCACCCTGTGATAAAACTACACACTATTCTACTATCTAATACTCACTCTTGAAAACTCTGCTTCATACCAGAGCCTAAAAGCCCTTTTTCCATGAAAAAAGGTTAAAAAACACTGTTTGTCAGAGATGCTAAAATCTCTTAAACGTGCAAAGAAATATTTCTCATAACTCCAGACTCTGACAAGTGATGCTTGTGATTCATAGCTGGGAGTGGCATAAAGAAGACTGACCTAGACAGAAGGTTAAGATTACATCCTTGTTACCTACCAGTCTTTTCTCACCCTCAAAAGAGGGTGTAAAGCCCTTATTCTGAAGAGAGAAACCCTCCCATCCCTTTTAAACTCCCCCTGAGAGGTGGCTACTACCACTGAGTGTGACTTGACTGCTGCTTCCGTGGCATTCAGCTCTCAGCTAACCAGAAGATAAAGTTTTGTAAATAATTATAATGTCTACAGTATAAATGCCTTTCTTAAAATAAAATCAAATGTGTTTTGTTGGTTGTTTTTCTAACAAATAATTTGAGCTTGGAGAGCTGTTTAGCACTTAAGTACTGCCAAAGAGAAAACAATTTTTGTTCTGAGTACACAAAGACATGATCTTGAGTTGGAATTTTCTCTCTACAAAATGCTAATTAAACAAAACAATGAATTTTGATAAATAAGTACATCTACAAGTTCCTGGCCTCGAGGAAGTGTCACCACAGTATTTATTGTTTGCAAGAATGAGTATCTCACATAAACACTTTCCCCTATTAAAAGATACAAAGCTTGTATTTCAAATTAAAGCAGCTGTGAGAGGCTGTTTCTGTGTGTTTGTATGTGAGAGCGTTTTTCAGATGAGGTCTGAAAATAGATAGAGAGTCAATTAAATGGAAAACGACAAGGATGCTGTGAGAGGAGGATGTGCTGTGTAACTTGGTTGGAATTGGGAAACCCAGAAAAGTCAGGAGAGGTTGCCTCCCCAGCTGTGCCTTCATGGGTGTCTTTTACATTTGCTGTTTTCAGGGCAGTTGCAGCCATAAGTGAGATAAGATATTTACTGGAAATGGTTCATAAAGTGGTTATATCTGTCTTGTAATTCCAATATCTTTCTTTTCTCTGAAGGTCAGACCCATGTTTGCTAACGTGGACGTTTTTGTTTGAAACATGGCATACTGGGCACATCCACAGCTGCGAAATACAACAGAGAAACAGCAGCATAAAAACTTCCCAGCATGGAACCAGAAAGACTTAAACCTCATGGAGCAAAGTTAGTTTAACTTGGTTAATTTAACTAAGATTTTTAACTTTATTATACAAAATTAAATGTTTTCAAATTTTAGTAAATAGACTTGATTTTCCTGGATTTTATTGTGATGGTGGTAGGACACCACAAGGAACTGTACTACTTGAGCCATTAAATGAGTTCCTTCAGGTTGATGTGACTCCAAACAGCAGCACACAGAACACTGAGAGCCCTAAAACAATTGCGTGTTTAGTTAATTATTTTCAAGTAAATATCCTGGTTTTATTTCACACAATTACAGAATCATTTAGATTGGAAAAGGACCTCCTGAGTGAGACACCCCATTTATTACAGACATCCAGTTCCAGATATTCCATAAAAATATAAGATGTTAACACCTTAAAATGAGCTAGGGCTTCTACATTTTTCTATTTCCTTATAAGATGCAGGTTAATATTTATTCAGAACTTTTCTATATACCTTTCATTAATATTCATTAGCGTTTGCATTACTTTATTATTTGTACTAACAGTAGGGAATATAAATATTTTGTATAGATACAGATACATTTAAATAGAAAAAGAGAAAGCTTTTAAGAGATGTAGGAAAACCCACTATTGTTATTTTCATTAAAATATTTTTTCATTCCCTTCCTGATCTATCCTTATCACCTTTTGGTAAGACTGTAAACTGTACTTCATCATATTACAGCCATAAAAGCTACATGAAGCAATTTTAATGTTATTTGTGAGGAGGAAATATCATGGGAATCTTATGGTTTCTAAAGCACTTTTGGACTTCCCTGATGGCTCACAGACTCAAGAGGGAAAATTAATATATCATTGTCCCTCGGTGTAACAAAGGACAGATTCCTCATGGTGCTGTAGAGAAATGGCTGTCACCACTCAGCTAATAAATTGCCATGATTTAAACTTATCAGAGCAGGACTCTCCAAGCCTTAATGGAGAGTGTATAGGGTTGATGTAGGACCCATATGCAGAGCTGTCTCAGCCTGACCTCTCTTGCCACAACAGCAGTGGGCTTTGATTTCACCCTGCACACTCCAGATGTATTTTTCTCCCCGTGCTGCTCCCTGCCAGATTTGGATTCCAGAAATGCTGAATGTCACCACACATTTTAGCTCCTGACAGCAGGCTAAGGACAGCAATGTGAAAAGGGGAGGTAAACCCTGCTTTAAAATATTTCCATGGGTGGAAAGAAAGCAGTGGCTTGATTAGAGGAAAAGGAGTGTTTGTCTCCTCGAGGCTGGATGAGGTCCAGCATTTATCCTGACTGAAGATCACTAAGGACAGATGGGTGCTCAGTGACCCCTCCAAGAGGGTTCTGGTCTCCATCCAGCTCCATGGACAGGTATCTGAGTACAGCTGGTGCTGACTGGCATCTTTGGACAGTCTGGACAGAGGAACCGAGGTCCGAGCCACCTGCAGAGACTGAGCTGTCCTCTCACCCTGCAGCAACAAGGCTGAAATAAATTGGCAAGAAAATCTTCCCTTATGCTACCTAAATATGAATTTTGTACCTTGTGTTTCCAATATCATCCCTGGGTAATAGACCCTTCATAAAATAGGATGAATTTTATATTTTTTCAAAACTTCAGAGACTTTTCAGCAATGTATATATGTATATTTATTAAAGAAGCAGCTCTGAGAGATCAAGAGTTACAACTGGTTGGGTTTTGCAATCAACTCTTAATTCTACTTTATATATTGCAAAAAGAAAAGCCAACATATCTTTCTCATTATACTGACATAGAGAAAAAGAGGCAGATCCTCCCAACTCTTAACAACCCCCACAAAGTAGTGTTATTTAAATATTTATAAAGTATTTTCATGTACTTTACCTTAAATCACCTGTTACGAAGGAAACTGTATTAATGGAGAAATTTTACATTGAAAGTCTGACTATTTTTGACACAGACAAAATCAGTACTGAAGCAACACTGATGATTATCTGAGTGATGAGTAGAAGATGAGTAGCAGCCAGAATATATTTGTCATGAACAAATCATGTCAAGCCAATCTAAACTCCCTCTGTGATGAGCCAACAGACTTGTGGATGGAGAGGAGCAGTGGATATCATGAATCTTGGCTTTAGAAATGCTTTTGATGTGGTCTCAGATGGAACTCTTGAGAGCAGCCAAGATCTAGATAAAACTAACAGGTACAAAAAAAAAAAAAAAAAAAGTAACTGCATCCTTGGTACAGACATTGATGGGAAGAGACACTGAAGGAGGTTCTGCAATGATCTCTTACTGGTAAGGCTCTGTCAGTGTTTTTGTTAAATCTAATGAGCCAGACACAGGAAATTTATTTTGGAAGACAGGCTTAGAATTCAAGTTCTTAGAGATGCAAACAGATAAAAATGAAATTCAGTTAATTTCATGGGGACAAACATAATATTTTACATGAAAGTGGGAGTAACTAGCTTCACAGACAGAAATGAGGGAACAATCAGCAATTTTTCAGCCTTGGGATTATGGCTGATCACAAGTGGAAAACAATGATGTGCTGTTGTAGGTACCTTCCCTTTTTACTCAGCAGCAACTCACAGGGTTTTAGCTGAACTCATCTTTGTACAGGACACTCCTGGAGGAAGGAGGAGCAATTAGAGTCTGTAGATCAGTGCAAAATCTGAGCTGGGGAAAAAAAAGATGATGGAAAAGGACAAAACATTTTTTTAGTGTGAAGAGATGATGGAGAGAGCAGCTTTTAATTAAAAAAAGAGGCTGCTGTTTAATGAATTCTTCATGGGTATAAACTGCATCAAAACAGATTCATTTAGATTAGAGGAACTTATTTCTAGCAGTGTGGAGAGGCAGCATATTTTTTATTGATTATTTTCTGGGTGTTATCATGGTTGTCTTTCTGCACATTGACTTCTGCTGGCCTTCAGCTCATGAGTGGTTCAACAGCAGTTTGGGATGACCAGTTGAAAACCCAACAAGGGATTTCACAGCTTGGTTTTATATAAAGCCTATGGATGAACCACATTTACCTGTAGACAGAATTTCTGCAGCAAAGTTCATACTTCTGTAACTCAGAGCACCGCTCAAGTCAGCATGGCTATGCTCATGTATTTTAGGCTCATTCCAGGTATTTTAGGCTCCTTATAGGTATTTCAGGAATCACTTCCTTCTTTTTACTGTAAAACTAAAGCATAATTAATGCTGTTCATGCTGTGTGGTCTTAAAGCAGGCACTACTCACAAGCACATTTTGCTTCAAGAGCAGAATCAGCTTGAACAGGGAGATACACATAGGGACAAAGGCAAAAAGATGGTCAAATAAGTGAAAATGGAGTGAGGAGTCGTTGGAATTGTTGAATGAGGTTGAGACAGTAACACAGAAGGGTTACATGGAGCTGTGACTTTAAGAAGGGTATGTGAAAATATATATAATTAATGTAAATCTAGACAGCAATGATCTGCCGGGTTAATCTTGTCCCCACCTCTTATTTGCATTCACATGTCACATCCTGCCTTAAACCAGGTTAATGTTACCTGGTCAATTCCCAAACAGGTCTCAAGAAGGTCAGCCAGGTTTGGGAAGTTTTAGAGTCCTGCAGTGAATGTGACATATGAACACACACTTGAATTGAAGCCTTTTCAGTCGTGGGATAGCTGATCTCACACTTCTGCACAGTATTTAATATATTCTGTTCACAGAAGAGATGTGCTTTTAATGAAGCACAAATGTCAAAAATCCAGCACTGAAATTCTATCTTAGATGTTGCCAAAAGTGTAAGAAATACTGGTGACATGACCATGTGAAATCGTATCAACCTTTTCTTACAATATTTATTCCAAATAATAATCAAAAAAATATGAAAAGTATGAAGCTACTTCTGATTTTTCTCTCTGACAGAAAATAACCAACCCCAACCCCAGATTACAACTGACCATTGCAGTCAAAATGGGTGAATAGTGTCAGAGATGTGGAAAAGGGGAGGTTAGATGTAACTTCATTGCTTGACTAAAGGAGATTTCAGGCTTTAGGCACCTAAACACAATGTCTACATTAAAATATAATCACTAAAATTTGCAAATGTAGTTGCTGTATCTTCAAGCCATGGTCAGTGAGAAGTTACTGGCACATCTTTGTCTGGAGCCTTTTGGAGATCATGGTGCAACCTCTGAGTGCCCAGAGAGTAAACAATGATACTTTGACTTGGGTGTGAGTTATCCTCTCTGGGTTCCCAGTTGAAGTTTCTCTCTCCCTATCTACCTAAATCCCTACCTTCCTACCCACCTAAGCTGTGTGGTGCTTCTTTGTCTACTGGGCTTAAACTACATCACATCTAAGTCCAAGAAATTTTCTTTTCACAATTTCAATATAAAATCAAGTCCATTACTTTCTTTTATAGAGCTCAGAAAATTATTTCAATTTATAAATGTATTTTAATGCATTTGTGGTCACTTCCCTTTAAATACTTACAAATAGTGACTTTTTATCAGCCATGATCAGAACTGTGTTCTCTCAATGAGTAAAGTCCCAGTAGAGGATATACCTGCATTTTTATGGCACATTGACCATCTCTAACCATCTCACATTACAATCAGACTCCTAATAAACAATTTCTTGTGGCACTCATCATGGGACCCCTCCATTCTGTAGATTAACTAACATTTCCATTGCTAATTTCAACCTGATTTCTATTTACTTCAGCTTTACTTTGTAAATGCCTTGAATACATTTTGCCCAAAAAGACTGAAAGCATTAATTGGAATCTTTCAATTACCTTTTCCTCTCATTGAAATGAGGAGGACAAAAGCATCATATTGACTCTGAATATAAATATATTAATTGAAATTATAATTAAAAATTATAACACTGCAGAGTTTCTTTTTTTCTGTCCTAGCTATCCATCTTCCCTGTAAATACATTTATTTTAATTTTAAAAGCTAGTTGGTGTATATGTCTGTATATTTATTTACATATGTATGTTATTTGCAAAATAGAAATAAGAAAAATGCATTTTACTGTTATGGTCTCGATGCTTTATTCATATGCCTTTTAGCACAGTGGGATAAGGTTTTTTTTGGTTTGTTTGGTTTTTTTTATTAATTATGCACCGTGAATCCTGCAAATATTGGTGAACCTAAAACAGATGCTGAGGGCTCCACAGTCCTGTGCAATTTGCTGCAGGTTGGTAGAGCACTCAGCACTTTCTACAACTCTAAATATCTCCAAAAGTACAAATATTTCTTATTTATGATCTGCAGATATGAACCAAACACAGAACTAAAACATTATTTTAGTCTCCTTATACTGGTATTTATTTTAGAACTGCATCTCCCTTTATACCTTGCCTGTTTGAAATATGATGTTTATTCTTTAAATGGCCACTGTAACCATGCTGATGGTCAATTGTGTGGAGGCAGCAGTGCTGTGACAGTCTCATTTTTGGTGCTTTGTTCCCCATTTTGAGGAGGAAAGGGCAGAAAATCAATGCAAGACAGATGCAGCATGAAACCCACTGTGCATTTTCATTATGAACCTGTAACCTCTGAGACTTAAGAAGTAATACTGAAAGAACAGCCAGAGAGGAAATTGGTGAAAAAGATTCTATTTTTCATCTGGTTCCAGGCTTTTTGTCTACTTGGAGATAAATAGCTCTGCACTGGAAGAAAAGTGCCTTTTATTAAAAAATAAAAAGGAAAAAAAAAAATAAAGCGCTTTATTTTCATTCTAAAAGTTTAATGGAGAGAAACAGACCATTAAAATGTTATTTTAATAAGTGCTGTCCTGGCAGATTATTCCTAAATAGTCATGGTGTCTCTCATCATTAATATTGGACCTTGAGAAGAAAAGCTCAGTTATTTTTATTTTTCAGCATTCTTACATTAACAAAGAGCTCACATAAAAAAAAAAAAAAATACTTATTTATACGAAATGACACACAACGTTAAGTATGAAACCATGTATCCAGAACTCTGTTAGAATTTCGAAGGGGAAAATACAGTTTGTTAGAGACAGGTGCCAATTCAGTGTTCTGGTCAGGTATTACCTCTTATTTAATGAATTGCTTTACAAATTAAATATGCATTTCTGGTTACCTGACCATTGGATTATTTTTGCATTTTAATGGACTTTACACTTATGATCACAGATATTTCAAAAGGTTATCTATAAAATTTGCAAGAGGTTGAATCTGTCACAGTCCCATCCATAGCCAAACTTGGTTTGTAATCTGGGATTTCCCCTCCTACTTCACACTTCCATGCTGAAAAAAGCAAGTGAGCCTGGTTCCACAAGAGACTTTTGGGGACGTTTGGGTGTGAGTCTTCACTGACCTCTTTAGGAGTCTTTAAAGGCAAGGGCAGCAGGAACCAGGTTCCCACCTCAGGAGGAGAAATCTCAGTACAGACTTTTCCAGCTCCTGTCCAGGATGGTGGCCCAAAATTGGTTCTTGATATGAAAATGCAAATTGAAACCTGTTAAAAAAGGAACTCACCAGCTCTGTACACATTAAACAGTCTGTACACTACTAGGTATGTCACATAAAAGATTTCCATGCTAAGAGCATCAGAGGCTGACTGGCAGCAAAATGCAGCTATATATTATATATATTTTAATGATTTTGCAGGAAAGATGGATAGAGAGATTACAAAATGTCCTTGTTTCAAGAAATCTGTGTAACAGTCAGTGAATATTTATTTGCATTCTGGTGGTTCAGTGGAGGAGACTCTATAAATCTCATTTTAGCTTTCCTATTTGAACCCTCATACTGCCTATAAACCTTATCTGTGATATTTTTGTAAGGTAAAGAAGTTGACACAGCCAGGCAGAAACCCAGGGAAGGATACTAAACTGGCAGGAGCAATTGGGTTATGAAATTACCAGGTTCTTCACATCATTCCCTGTGTATTCAGAGATGAGGACAGCATCTCCTTCTCTGACATACAGAGATGAAAATATATTTTCATTTCTTAAGTTAAACATGAACCAATTAAAATGTCACAGCTTCCAGAGAGCAAGGTTGTAGAGTTGATAATGAGGATTTACTTGCTTTGCATATTCTGCCCAATCAGTACTGAAGTTATATTGGTGTGACTCTGCTTGGGTACATTAGCAATGTTGCTCAACTGAATAAAATAATTTGGTGGTCTTCAGGTGACTGCTGGTGAAAAAGAAAGTGAAAATTCCTACAGAAGGGAAGAGAGATAGCAATGTCAAAGCAAAAAGTAGAGACAGGCAACTGAGATCAGGTGAAAAAGGTCATCAAAAAAGTTTTGATATCTTCAAATATTTAGCATTGTAGGATTTTAAGGAAAAACTTCTGTGGGAAATGGGCCTCCATTTCTGCTAGAAAAGCAAACAGGAAATAATCAGATACACAGATATTCTGCATCCTGAGCTGTACATAGCCCCACAGATATTTCTATTGTTATGTCTCATCTTAGACAACACTAAGAAGGGAGGCCTTTTATCCTTGGTCCTTGTTCTTATATCAAATCAGATGTTTCCAGCTGGAGAAGTCCTGCCATGCAGCCCTCTCCTTGCCCTCTCACAGCCCTGCTTCCAGTAAAACTGAGCTTGCCTGACCCCTCTCCTGCCCACAATGTCCCAAGTTTGATAAAGCAAAGTAATCAATGAAAATTTTACGCAATATCTCCAATTTTTTCAGACCTGCAGTTCTGCCTTAGCACAGCTTAACATAGAACTAGAACTCCACCCCCCTTGAAGAGTGTAAAATGACTACAGTAAAAGTCGGGAGAAATCTTGCATTTTGGGGAAATGGCTGAACTTTTGTTCTGTGGTGAAATAAAAGAAGGATTTTTTGGCTGGTTGGTTGGTTGGTGGGTTTTTTGGGTTTTTTTTTTTTGGTTTTTTTTTGGTCATGGTTCTACACAGCAGAAACTTGATCTGCAGAAGTACAGCTTCATTGTACATACTGTGATGTCATTTACAAAAAGAGAATGTTTCTAAGTTATTTTGAATATATACTCAAAAATTGTCTCCACTGTGTATCACAAGAGAGTAGAAAAAAAAATCACTTGACTGAAAATACTTTATAACTGATAGCTGCCTGGAGGCTGAATTTTTAAAATAAATAAATAAAATATAAAAAACCTTGCATCACCTAAACAGCATATGACATATCTGATTTCTATTTAAAATTTCCACTTAGAGTCCAGGAAAACAAATGAGGTTTGGACATTCCTTAGGCAGTTAAAAAGGCTTCTTTTCAATTTATTAAATTCAGCTAATAAGTTTTTAAAACAAAAGCTCCTATGCTGTCTTGTCACTTTAGATTATTAACAACACACATCGTGTCCAAGTGCAGTGCAGCTTGAAGACCTGCATTAAGTGCCTGGATGGCTGCTGGGAAGGCTTGAATGAAGCTCGTGGACAGGAAGATCATGAGAAATTGCTCTGACAGCAGAGCAAAGTTGGGAGGAGTGCTTGCCTGTGTGTCACTCAGTTCTTCATCACCACGTTTGCCAGTTTATTTTTGTCATGCCCCAAAGGACTTCCTTTTGCAACCAAATTGGGGTTTAAGCAGAGCAGGGAAAAAAATATAAATGGCTCAGGAATATCCTTAGGAGTAACCTGTGAGGCTGCTGTGGTCCTGACACACAATTCACTCTCTTTCATCCTCTCTGTGCTGAACTGTATCAATAATATCCTGGTGAAACATAATCCAGTGTGTGAAGTCTTGTCCCCTGACCACTAAAACCACATTGCTGTGACTTTCTTTCCCAGAAAATGGTCTGAAGAATGGGTGTAATCAGTAAGCTGTCTTCCCTGGGGAATTATGGCGAAGGGACACTGCTGGAAAATCAGCTGTTGGAATAAATTAGCCTGCATGGTCACCCTGACAGGAATGGGAGGAAACCAGCAAATGAAAACTGAAATCTGATCCAAATCTCTGTCCTCATGTTAGCAGGATGCTGGAATAGGAATCTGTGAACAGGGGTCTGGGAATGGGAAAGGTGGCTGAATTAAAAACAGAATGTTAACCTGGGTAACCTGATGGGTTTGCACCCCTAGGGAATGAAGTCCTGCTTCCCTCAGTGGTAACTGTGGTGGGAGGAGAAAATCTCTTTCCTGCATCCACACAGAGTGAAAGGCCAGCAAAACCTGCACTCCAAGACACAGAGCTGAGAGAACTTCAGGTCTGTGCTATGCTTGAGTTATTCTTATTTATAAAGAAAAAGTAATGGGTAGCAAAATAGATAAAATACTTGTTGAGTGCATGAAGCCAAGTGACACAGAGACCCCAGGCAGTGCAAAGGAAAGCTGCTTTATTGAAAAAACAGGTCTTTTTCAGCTGTTAGCCCATTATCAGTTTACATAGTTTTAAGGCAGTCGGAGTCTCTCACATCCCTCGTGTCTCTCTACCCCTATTCCAGATGAGTCACTCTCACAAAGTTCTCTTCTGTTTAGCAGAAGTAGCAGGCTCAGCCATGATTCTACAAGGGTAGCAAGGCCTTTATTTTATAAGGCTTTACCTATATGCAACAGTTGATTGGAGAAGATTAAATTAAGCTGTCATCAGCAACTGTTAATAGTTGAAGAAGAATAGCAAAAGCATAAACAAGGAAATTTTTTTGCCTGCATGAAGTACCTGTCCCTGTAAAGTAGTATTTGAAATGGAATTCTGTTCACAAGACGTTGGCCTCAGATATCTAGAATACTTTAAATAACCCTTGGAGGCATTAAAACAGGAGCATGTCCCTTTCCCTGCAATAGAAAAGTGGTATTCCCCTGGGTGCTGGTGATTCCTGAATATATACAGTAGTCATGAGAATGACACTGGGTTTTCAGAATTCCTCGACTGCGTTTTTCATGTAACAATTGAGCAGCTGTTTCATGGGTGAAATGTTCTGGTAAAGGCTTGTAAGTATGAAATTTAGTGAGGAACAGGAGAAATCTGGAGTAGAACAGTCTTCCATGGGTGAATAATTACTGCTCAGTTTGCAGTCCTTAATTCCAACATGACTTCCAGAGAAAAGTGTGACCTCACTTATTTGATTCTCAGTCTGTCCTCTAAAATAAAACAAATAGGGAAAAAAAAAAAAAAAAAGCAAACAAATAAAACCCTGAAAAGCTAACAAAACAATCCCCCAAGACCCCAAAAAGCTGAGTGAAATACAGGACTGAAAGGTAATAGATATACCAACAAATTATACAATCCCTTTAATAAAACTAGTCAGGCTTTCTACTACTTCAGGTCCAAATTCAAATTCCTTCCTCTGCTTATTTCAAAATGTTTCTAATTTCCATCCTTTCATGTTCATACATGGATTATACATTCATTTAACCCCCCACTAGTCCATCTTCTAACATTGTCCTTTCATGTAAGCATTTTTACATTCCTTGTTTTAATCTCTCTTTTCTAAGCATGTATTTCCTATTTCTTAATTTACTTTCTGTCAAACCAGCCAAATTCTTAATAGCTCTTGGAACTAATTCCACATCTTCTTCCTTATCCTAATCTCTCCTCTTTTTCTAGTTTGATCTTTCTTGGAAAAGTGCAGCCATAACAGGAATGGCTTTAAACTGAAATAGGGTAAATTTATATTGGATATTAGGAAGAAATTCTTCCCTATGAGGGTTGCAAGGCCCTGAAAGTGGCTTTCCAGATCATAGATAGGTTCCCTTGTCAGTCAGTGAAATATTGCAAGTACCCTTAAAGTGTAAATTCTTCACACTTTCACAACAGGTTGGAGACAGGGGAAAGAAATAAACCTCTGTTTTAGAGAGAGCATCAATGATGAGTTCAGCACAATCCTTAATTCTTTGATGTCTGGAGGTGCAGAGATGAACCCACCTCTCATTTCAGTAAGGAAGAATAAGGAATATAAATGGACTCATTTGGGTTTGAAAGCATTCATTGCTAGAATCATAAAATAATTTAGTTTAGGAGGGAACTCAAGAGTCACCCACCTGCCCCTGACTCAAAGCCTATCAGAGTATGTTAATCTTGTGTATTTTCTTTCCCTGCAGAGATATATGAGCTCAGTTATTACTGATGAGAATTCTACTCATCAAAACATTCAAGCTTCAATATTCACTTAATTCACTAAAATGGGTTTCAGATAGCATAATGGAAAATCTGCAATTTCTGCTGGATTGCTTTGCTATATAAACCAAGCTGCTAAGTAATAGAAACAATGCTCCATGCTTACAAACTTCATTAAAAAAAAAAAAAAAAGATAAAAAATGACAAATATCTGCTATGAACTCTTTGTAAGGGATCCGCAAACCAAGAATTATTCACTAAAGTAATTTGTGAATAATTTCACATAATGAGTAAATACTCACAGAACACCAACAGGAAAGACAGCAAAATTCATCAAATAAAATTATTTGCTGCAAATCACTCATAAAACTCCTGCCTTTATCTAAAACTTCCGAACCATTTGCTGCGCTGTATATCATTCAAGCAGCTTTATATTACTGATTGTTCCATTCTAGTCCAGATTTCCTTAAATTTAAAGTATCTTTTAGAAAATGCTATGGAAAAATGAAGGTGTTTTAAATGAAATCTCTGTTCAGGACATCTTCTGTTTTCATTATTAATCAGATTACTCACAATGCAACTTTAAGTTTTCTGTGTTTCTTTTAAGTGCTAGAAAGACATGAAAAGCTGAACACTGAGGTTGAAGAGAATATCAGGAAACTCCAGGGGGAAAAGAAACAATGGGAACAGTAAGATCCAGCCTCATTGCACCTAAAGTTATTCAAAAGTGTTTTCCCCTTGCCCTTCTCTCATCAGGGAAGAGACAAATGTCACTGCTGAAGTTGAATCAGGCACTGAAGGTCTGATTCAAGCTTCAATATTCACTTCTTTATATTCATATGAAGCATAATATTCACTTCACTGATCTTTATCTTCTTTCACTAAATAAAGAGCATCAGAAAATTAAATAAAGATCAAATAATTAAGCAATTAAATAAAACTGTGTGCCTGCTTGTGGAGAGATGAGCCACATGGAAAGTTTGGAGCAGGCAAGGTCTGCAGATAGGCTCCCCTTCTCAACAAAGCTGTTTTGCCATCACAGTCCTGGTACCCGATCAGTGCCTGGGATTCCAGGAAAATGGCACAGAACATGATGATGGGCCTCACTGGGAAACAACTCTGGAAAACCCTATCCTGTTCAGAAGGATGTAAATGGATGCAGATTTGTTAAGGATTTATTGTGCTCATATAGTTTTCCTGAAAGCAAGCCAGTGTACATCTGTTAAAATAATCCAAAAGTGTTTCCCTTTATTTCTGCTTTGAGAGCTCTGGTAAAGTGACCTGATGAGGCCAAATGAGGAAATCTAGAGATATGGAGAGCTTTTCTTGGAAACAGTCTGAAACCACCCTTTGATTTAGTGAAAGTAAGCTGAGAATGTGTGTCAAGAAAGGTATTTATACATCACCATTTTTGTCAAACTGTTCTTGCTCTATTTTCACTCCTAATTAGTGCATTTTCACTGGGAAGTCTGCATGCAAAATGACCGCTCATGGTGTTAAAAAAAAAAAAAAAAAAAAAGATAAAGAAAAGAAAAGAAAAAAAAAAAAAGATAGCAGGACCTGCATACAGGGGAAAACAGGAAAGTGAGAAAATGGAAAAGGAAAAAAATTAGTGAAGAAGGAAAATAAGAACATATGACAGAGGTGGTGTTGGAAAGGAACAAGAGACCAAAGAAGAAATGTTTGAAAGTTTCACAAACCACAGGGAGACAGAATCCCAGCAGCATGTAGTTTGTTCTTTAGTGGGATGTTCTGCCTGTCCAACTACAACAAAACAGGTCACTCCTGTGTGCTCCCAACCACAGGGATGTTTGGTTAGACTGGGAAATTGGCTCTTTAAGTACATAGAAAACTTTTATCTGTATCTGTATCTGTCTAAATCTACAAAAACAAGGACCCACATGTGTAAATACACATCAATGTCTCCAAAGTTCTTAATTTTCTAAATAATTTTCAGCTATTTTGATGACTTTGTTGCAGCTGTTAGAAAAGTCAATGGATCCATGGAGTGTGTGTTCCACCTGATTGATCAGTGTTATTAATGAACTTCTCCATGTTTTTCTTCTCAGGTCTTGTATAAGAAGAATTATGTTTTTGAAGTTCCCATTGAAAGCTGGATCCATTTGCTGGTTTAGGGTTAAATATGTTTAAAGGGAAAAGTAAAATATTTTAAAAATTAATATAACATAACGTAACATAACGTAATGTAACGTAATGTAATGTAACGTAACACAACAATATAGTATAATATAATATAATATAAATCTGAAATGTAATCAGGTTCATGTTGTGGAGTCATAGAGAAGTGATCAGACAAATAAAACTTAAATTTTTCATAAAATAATATTTAAAATACTCTGATATTAAAAAGTGGTAACAATCTTTCTTTCTTAATAAGTTTCAATCCATGTTTTCCTTATGAACCTTCCACTCAGAATCTCAATTAGCCACAGAGAATTTTAACAGTCCACTATTTTTCAAACTGTAATCCCTGACAAGACTCAGACTTGGGTTATCAACCACATTTAGTCCATCATTAGATGATGACTATACTGCAATATTTAGAACCTAACTAAACAGATTCCTGGTAGCAATGCAGATAAGGACTGATTTTTAGGGAAATAGAACCTTTTACATGAGTCCTGTGCAACTTCAGCTACCTCATGGCTTGGTCACTCAAAGAATATTTATGGGTCAAGTTTCATTGGTACAAGTGAGGAATCAGTACTTTCAGCACTGATAGTTGTATCTCTAATCTCAGTTCTTGGAAAACCATTAAGTTGCTTTTGAGTGACAAAAAAATTGAAAGGATATTCACTGCCTTTTTCTGAAAAAAATAATCAGTGGAATAAACAATAAAACTTGCAATAGAATAAAGCTATGACATCTGTAACTGAAATTCAAAATATGGAGCATCATGCAATTGCAAGTCCAGATCTGCAGTGATGTTGTAATATTTTAACCCCCTCTAAAACATTGAAGCATTCTGTGGAAAAGAAAATTCCTGACCAAATAACATTATTAAAAATGGTACTTTAAAAAAGAGGAGTGGGCAAGAGAAAGGGAAAAAAAAAAAAAAAAAAAAAAAGGGGGAAAGAGAAAGAGCCTTGTCCTTAGATTCTGTGAAAGAGAAGAGGGGAAATGAGTCCACGAAGAAGAGTGTCTGCTCCTGGCTTTGTCCACAGGCTGGGAAATTGCAGTGCAGGGTAAGTTACACTAAAGAACAGTGATTAAGTGGGTATTTCTGACCCACAGCATCCTTCAGCTCAGCCTGAATCCAGCCCAGCCCATCCCTCACTGCTGCAATGCACAGCCCAGCTGGGTGACCTCCTGGAACTCAGATTGGCATCTTCCTCACAAAAGAGAATGGCTGTGAGTTGATTCATTTTTACCAATAAACTGGTTTTGGTTGACGACTATCTCACAGCTAGATGGGATATTTAATACTAAAATCATGTTCCATAATGAAGTGCTCTACCAGCCTTAGTTGCCCTGCAGTCTCCACTCTAATAAGTGTTTCCAAATCACAATGTGATTATTTCCTTTCACCCCCTCATAAACAATGTATAGTTCCTTTAATATTATTTTTTCTATTACTTTGATTCCCCTAAGGTGCCACATTCACTGTGTTGGTATCTTCAGCTTGTTTTTTCCTTCGCAGCCTTGGCAGCATATTTCAAAATCTCATTCCTGTGTTGCCTTGGTTTGTCAGCAGTGAAGGTCTGCACAGAGAGAGTACATAAAGCAGGCTGTTACTGCTGTTATTATTATTTCTATTACTGCTTTAGAGGCTTCCTAAACTGGTGTGCTCTTTTCAGAGCAGCTAAGGCAGCAACCCTCACGGGAAAGGCTCAGAAGCAGGGCTGAAATCCTTTTCCATCTTTGCTCGTGCTTGTTTTCATTTCCTCACACCAGCTCATAAAGTCATTGCTTCTCCACTTAGTAGCAGCATTAGGAAACGTCACAGCTGTCCCACCAGGAGTTTACATCTTAAAGCATCTGTGGTGCAGGTGAGATGATGCTGGCTGCTAGAGACTGCAGCTGCCTTTTTGAATTCAGCTGTCTTTTGTCTCTCTCTTCAGTGGGTGCTTTGAAAAGCCTCTGGGATCCCAGCTACAATATTCCTCATCTGTGGCTTTAGCACATTCTCATAATCAGATTTGATATAATTTATTGAGTCAGCCCTCAATTGCCTGCAATTCACTTAAATCACTGTCTCTTCTCTCCTTTTATTGCCTCAAAGCTGTGTTATTCCTTTTTACTTAGGATTTCAGGATGCCATGGGCTGAGTGACAAACATTTTTATAACGGAGTATTGTGTGAAAACTTTCATTATTTTGGCATTTTTATTATAATAAATTCCTTGCCTTCCTTTTTTTCAACTGCTTATTTTCTTGGGAGACTAGTGCTTTTAATGGCTTTATTGTTTTTCCTTTATAAAGTAGAGATAAGTGACTTCTTTTTTTTCTAAAGCAGTAACCACATAGCTCACTTTCACTTTACTGATGCTGTCACTGATGGTGTTGCGCTGTAAGCAAATATTTCCCTGTTTTCTGCCTTTGGTCTGCAGCCTACTTACACCTCGGTGTCAATTTTGAATTATCTGGGTAATTCTCTTGCATACAGGCTGTTACACAGCCTTAAGCACTACTGTTTTTATTATTCCACATTACTGCCTCAAAAGGAGGTTGTGTAATTTCTGCTAAACTCCTTAAGCCTTAAAGTCATTTAAGAGCAACTTGCAGGGCTTCTCTGCTGCTTGTTTTGCATTTGATTTGTTTTTTGAGTTCAGCGAGTGTCTTCTGTCATTGCAGTGTCCAGCATTCCTGGCTCCATCAGCTGCAACCCAAATTCTCTGCCACAAGGTACATAAGACCTTTTGGAGAGGTAAATGGAAAAACACAAACCAGTTCAGAGGTGGGAGGCAAGAAAACCTTTTCAGAATTCCCCACCAGGATGACCTGAATATGCTGTGAAATCTAAGTGCCATTCAGCTCTGTGAGTCTCAGTAGTTCCTGTGGTTTTGCTTCATCTGGGTATCTGCATCATTTGGTAGTGTCTCCCCTTGTGCCAGCTGCATCCTGCAGAGATCAGTTCATAGCTGGAACATGGAAGATGTACTTGAACTGCCCTCAAGCTGCATGTGGTCCACAGGCAGCATTTGCCCAGCCTTCCTTTCTCATATTATCCCACCCCTGAGAACACAGGGCTGTGTAACAGCAGTTATCTTCTCAGCAGTAGGCTCTGATTTCTCTGGCTGAATGCACTCCGTGTCTTTGATTCTTCTACTTATGGCAGCTCCCTGGGTTGCCTGGAACCTGCACAGCTCAGGTGCATTAACTCCTTCCACCTACCCTTGCTCTCCACAGTACTTCCATTGGCAAACCCCACCAGTGGCATATTCCTGAATTGTGTTTCATGAAGGCCATATTTTGCTTTCCTTCAACTACCGCCTGTTTTCTTAACAGAGACAGCTCAAGGAATAAGAGACCCACATAGTCTAGACCTGCCATATTTCCATCAGGGTTTTACTAGACATGTGCTTTGGGATTGATGTATGCGTGTTCAGAGCCTCTGAGGTCGGCAGCTCAGCTGGGCCTGCTTGCCCATATGAGCTGCCAGATGCCTGGAAATCCCAGAAAACTAGCCAAAACACTTACAGATCTAGAGAGAAAAACATGGCATGTACAGATATGCTGGACATATGGCAGCCCCACATGGGGTTGGGTAGACAGGTTTGCTATTAGCAAGGCATTATCTACATAAGTGCTGGTCAACCAAAATATGCTCAGCCAGAACCAGTTCCTAAATTCACTCTGTTCACTTATAAGATTATCTATTTGTTGCAGGAATACCGTAGATTTCTTATATCTTTCACACTGTAACCTTTATACATATGATCTTTCCCTTCTCCTGAGACATATTGCGTTTTGCCACTGGATTTCTCAACAACATAGTCCCTGATTATCCATACTGACTTTATTTTGCTCATGCCTTATTCTGAATCAAACAACTTGTCTCAGTGAAAAGGGAAACTTAAATATAGAGCTTTACATAAAGCAAAGACTGTGTTGATGCCCATGTATGATAATTGAAACTCGTGACTGTCAAATTACAGCTGCTTGTTTCACACGTCCTCAAGGAAAACTGAAAGAGAGAATGAGAGCTGTTACTCTAGTGGTCTTCAGGAGGATGAGGTAACATCTCTCCAAATTTGGTTACCTGAGTTCAGGTCTTCTTGATTGAAGATCCTCAGGCCAAGAGGAAATTCAGAGCATTTACCTTTTAGATTTCCATGTTGTAGCATGCACCATCCACAGTGCATCTGTGTTGGTGTCACCATGGTTACTTTGAGTACAGTTTATTTTCTGATGCTAACACATGATTCTGTACCAAGTACAAGAGGGAAATGCAATCTGTGGTATTTGAGGTATGCGGGTGTGGCACTGAGGAATCTCACCTCCAGTGCATCCATGACCATGCCAATGGATGGTCCTCCTTAATAAGCATTAGTCAGATTTAGAGATGCTGGATAAAGTAAAAGACTTTTTCTTCTTTTATGAGCATCAGCTGCATCATAAACCTGTAAGGTTCTTGTGCTCTGTAACACAGGATGCACACTGTGTCTCCTTTTTATAGAGGGGACAGAAAGAAAACACTGACAGTGTTGGGCAGGTTTGAGGAGAAGAAAAGAGAAGTGATTTTATCCTGGCAGGAGCAACACAATCTGGATCACAGTGTTCTGCAAAATTAGTTATCAGTGTTCTGCCCAGTCTTGAGGAATATTTTTTATTTCCATAGGAAAATGATATAAAAAAAAAATAATGGATGGTGTAAAGTAGAGCTTTTAGTAGTTTGAAAATGACAGTGCTGGTTTCTTGCACATCCTTAATTGCAGCTCCCCTACATGGTTTTAGAAGCCTTTTTATTCTTTATATTGTCACCTTCTGCTTCTTGAATTATACAACATAAAATATCAGAGTTATGCTGCTTTTCTATCACCTCAAGGACACATGTAAACTTTATACACAAAGAATCCTGAAGGCTGAAGAAAAGTTATTTCATATGCTTAAGAATCAGGTATTCTTTTTTACATTTCACATCTAACAGAATGTGTGCCAGTTCTTCTGGTTAGAAAAGTGGAGCAGAGCTCAGCACAGTCCTGTGCATGTTCTACTGTGTGTGTTATTCACAGACCCACTAAAGGAGCAGCAGCCAGGAAAGGGGAAGGGATTGACAGAATTTTCTTCCTGGTTACAGGGGAAAGAATTGGTTCTGGTGCACTAGGGAGCCAGAAAAGGCAATAAGAGAGAAAAATATAAAGGGAATTAAAGGACTGCCATCTATCAACATATGACTTTTCTTTGTTTCTAAGTAGAAATATACATCCATATGGAGCTCAGATTCTGTTGGCTTTCTTATCACCCTTTTCCCCATGAATAAATTTTTGTGGGGCACTGTTTTATTCTGTTTTCTCCCTTTATAGGGCTTACTCTGCTGTTCTACCCAACACACTTGGACCTGTGAAATACCACACGAGTTTCAACAGAAGGTCAGGACAGGTTTCATTTCATGAAATGTCCCTGGCAAATATTATTACAGTGCCACTAATTTTATCTGAAAGATGGAGTAAATTCTTGGTGAAACAACATAATGTCCTAAATTGCCTATTTCTGTTAATTAACTAAATAGTTGGTCTGGGATGACTTCAGGATATGTCTGTGATGTAAATGTAGGACTCAAAATTTTTGAAAATATCTGTGCTTGACCCATGACTCATCTGTCTGCCATGCGTCACAAATTAAATCTCCCCTTCTAATTATGGGGCCAATATGCACAGAATTTTTCTGAATTAAGAATTTGTCAGGAAAAAATAATAATAATAAATTAGAAAAAACACAGTGTATTCCATTTAATATGAGAACCATGTCAGTCTTGAATATGTCAGATATTAACGTTTAAATATTTGTTAGATAAATAAACTCCCTTTATTGCCAAGAAACAAAGCTCATTTTTCCAAAGTGAAATATTAACCTCCTACTTATGTATTTTGCATTTATTTCTTATAAATATTTAAAGTAATTACTGAAATATTATTTTCAGTCAGCAAAATGTGAGCATTTTATTTTGAAGACATTGAAAAAAAGATTTTCATGCCTCTCTTTCTCTTGTTTCTCTCTCATCTATGAGGATGGATGAGAATTTGCAAAATATTTCCATCAAATTACAAAAAAAACAAGACTAAACAAGTTTGAAATTGAGGTTATTTCTCAAAGATGACTTGGAAATACCCAAGTCTCTCACTCCCTGCTCCATGCCAAGAAAAAGGCCCCTGAAGAAACACTCATTTCCTTTTCTAATTTAGGCCACCTTTTTTGTTCAGGAGTGTTGTTTCCACCCCAAAGCCTGTGAGAATCCAAGTGAGGCGTTTAGGGGCCTAAGACACAACTTCCCTTTAATTCAATTAAAGGTGGCGTGTGTGTCACTGATGACAACTTTCCACCTACATCAACATTTTGATGGAAAGTCAATGTCTGCAGGAGCTCAATCAAACTTTAATTGCTGGGTCACAGTCCAAGAGGTTGCCAATCCCATGGAAACCTTTAGCAGGGAGCTCTTTGGAAACAATAATGAAGCAGGGGTGTGCATTGCAGAGCTGGATGGATGAAATCAGACATTCTTTAGGTATTGTGTTAAAATGTGTATAGATGTGGCACTTGGGGACATGTCGGAGTCAGAAATTCTGGGAAATATTTCTTTGCATGTTTAAGGGATGAAAAACCTCTGGCAAACACTGTTTTTAACCTTTGTTCATGAAAAAGGCTTTTTAGGCTCTGGGATGAAGCATGAACTTTCAAGAATGTGGATTAGATAGTAGCATAATATGTAGTTTATCACAGAGTGAGAATTTTAGATCTCTAGAGTTTCTAGAATAGTAAGAAGAAGAAGAAGGCAAGAGGGAGGATCCTTGTGGTTTTCAGGCTTCTTCCTTCTTCTTCATGTGCTCCATCTTCTGCAGTGAGGGTGGCACTTCTAATTGGTTTAGAGACAGGCTTTCTAACATGGAAAATAGGTATTAGAAAATTATTATAAATAAAGGAGTTGTAGCTTTTAGTATAAAAGAACACACTGCCCTGAGGGTGGGGGTTATTGTGCCTCAACCTGACTTGCTGAACAGATCTCAGCAGGATGGAAAAAGAATGTAGAGATAAGAAAGAATAAACAACCTTGAAAAACAGAAGAGATGGCTCACAACCATTTCTTCAATCTCTGGCTGGGGAAAAAAGACTTCTGCATTCTCAGGTTTCTTGGGTTCCTGGAAATACTTGAAAAGCACCATCAAAACCATTTTTTTTAATTAAACCCCGAGAGGCACATGGTTTAATGGTGAGCTTGGTAGTGCTGGCTAATGGTTAGATCCAATGATCTTGGAGGTGTTTTCCAGTATTAATGATTCTATGATTCTGTAGCATCAGAAAAAAAAAAAAAAAAAAAAAAAAAAAAAAAGTTTTTAAACATGTAAGCTTCAGATTTAGAGGCTAAAATGCATCTTTCTGATGCCACATTTTCCTTCTGTTAGTTAAAAGGACAGCTTTTGTTCTACTATATTTTAAATACATCTGTCTGGTAAGGCATGATTTGGTTATTTTATATGCTTAAAAGCATTACATTATTGGTAGTAACTATAAGTAGATTTCTGACCGCCTGAAAATAACTAGCTGTCTCCCTCCCAAAATAAATCCAGAAATGTTAGTAAACTTAAGATACTCTAAATAAAACAATTCCAAAATCTCCAGCACCTCTTTCTGGCAAACTAACTTTTCTTGATTTCATACATTTCAGAACTGATTTTGATTATTCAAAATCAGTTCAATCACATTAATTTTGTTAAATTTTCCTGTGGAGTAAGAGAAATACTTATTTTTTCAGTTGAGGCTTTCAGTGGGATGTAAGCATTGAGTTCTTTGAAATATAAGTCAATTCCGAGCTTTAGTGAGAATTCAACAGAAAATTTGAAATGGAAAAACAAGGCAGAAAAATTTCCATGTAGTCCTTTCTACTTTTTAAAATCATCTTTTAAAATTATTAATATTCTGCACAGCACTTAGTTTTATTTTGAAGTTGTTTAATAATACCTGAGGTGTTGCATAAAGCAAAACTTCATTAAATACCAAAAATTCATTAGAAAGAAATGTTTTTAAAAATCCACCTTCTTCAAATGTATTTGTTAAAAGCAGGGGAAAGAGGTTGACTGAAAAAAACCCACCTATAAAGTCATAGCAAAATAAAATTGTAGGGAATGGAAAATGGACACGATCAATAATGTGAATTTCAATGGTTGAGTTTTGGATCAAAAGAGAAAAGGTGGCCTGTAAGTCAGTGAAAATGAAATGTGAGTGTAAAAGCCTCTTGGAAATCGATTGGAGGAGGAGACCAATTTTAGCAATCAAAGTCAAGAACGTACCTTAGATCAACGTGCTGCTGGGAGGAAAAGAACATTTGAGAGAAACTCAGTGTGGGAGCCGGGTGAGAGGAGAATTTTGGTTACCAGTTTGAGAAACAGAACTGATTTAACAATGATTAGAAAAAGTGGAAGTCCCTGAAATTGGTCAAGGCTGGTCTGGACAGGGTTCTGAAAAACCTGATCTAGTGGAAGTTGTCCTTACCCATGGCATGGCGTGGAACTGGAAGATCTTTAAAATCCCTTCCAACCCAAACAATTCTGCTTCAATTGCTCTGTGTCTGGGAGAAAAACATGATCAGTTTGAGTGCTTTGTTTTATCAAAATGAACAGGAATTTCAAATTTCAAATGGTGTAAAAGAAAAAACGTCAATGGGAATATGCCCAAGGCCATGGTAACACTCTGTGTTTGTGTGTGTGTGTATCACACTGTGTGAGTTTTAACAGGAACATAAGAAACCTATTATTTCCTCCAGTAAGGCTATATTTTTCTTTCTGTTGCTTCACTCCACACAAATGGTAAATACCTGTAAGATCCTGTCAGTGTTTAGACTCACTGCTCAGCTGGTGAAAGCCTTGTTTCTGATAGACTGATTAGTAACTAATCAGTTAATTGAATGTTTAGATCTGAAGAGAGAGTCTGAAACTTGTGTTTATCTCTACTCAGGAGATCTTTATACAGTTGCTAAAATAAGGAGTTAATAAATACTTGAAACCTTTTTGATGTTTCTAAGCCTGTTTCCTGCATTATAGAGAAACACAAGAATTTTGCCTAAGCTGCTGTTTCTAAGGTGAAGCAATGAAGGCAAATCCCAGCCATTCCAGACCAGTGAAATAAAAAATTCTGTTACTGTGGCAAGTACTTGCAGAAGCTTACTCAGAGAAGAATGAAGCACTGTTAAATTACATGCTTTATAAACAATGGACATAAAACTAACCCACTTAATTGGCTTTATATCATTAATTTTAAAGAGACAAATATTCTCACCTGGCTACCCTTAGAGTTCCTTCCTAATATCAATAGAGAATTTTGCAGTGGAATGCATAGCAAAAGTATGGAACCTGTCTCTAGTGCAGTTTGATTTTAAGATGCTAGGAAACATTTGGGCTATTGAGTCCAGTTTCAGGGGTCAGGATGCAAATTTTGGGCATATTCTAAATATTTAATATTCTACAGCTCAACTTTTAGGAGTCTTGGTTCAGTGCTATGTTCCTCTATCAACTACTTCTTGGTAGTCTTGGAAAATTGTCTCTGATCTAGATACCAAATCTAAGAGTCAGAAAATGGTCACGCCTGTGGTTGGTAATCTTTCTCTTCTATATACTTATTTAAAAAAAAATAAAAAAAGTCTAAATAACTGATTAACTAAGATTTCTTCCAGAGTTATCACAGGAGTTGAATCTACCACAAGTGCTGCATGTGCACATACAGCAACTGAGGGGATCCAGTCTGCAATCCATGTGCACTGTCTGGTGAATAACCTGGAGATAATATATTAGAATCATGATTTTACAAACACAAAACAACAATTAAGTAAAATCTTTTGTCAGAATTGGTTATCATTGGGCACGATATGTATGAGATGAGTGTGATACCTACTCATCTGTCACCTTTTGTGATTCAAACTAGCCCAGCTTTTTGCTTCTCACCCAGCACTCCAAGTAAGGTCTCACAAGAGCAGAGTGTGTGGGGGGAAAGGTTTAAGTTTTGTTTACAGTCTCAAAAAATATACCATACAAAGAAGATTATGAAAATTAGATCTAAAAGAATGAGATGGGCAAGACAGGGAGAGACCTCTTCTTAAGGTTGAGATTCCCATCCTTAGGCTAAGGAGCTGAGGCTTTAGAAAACAGATCAGGTTTCTTAATGCCTGTGATAAAATTGTTAGTTAGCACAGTGAAGTGACAGAGAGAAACAAATCATGTTCAAAATTTCTTTATTTGCTAATTTATTTGTGTAAGAGGAAAATCAAAGCCTTTCTATAAAGCATCAGACATGATCAAAATGTACCTATTTTTTTATGCATGAATTCTTCTGAACTTTAAGGTTTAGGATTAGCTTGCTTGTAAGTGTCTAAATCCTCTGTCAGCTTCTACTTGGCCTCAGTCATAGCACTGCATGAAAAAAGGAGATTAACAGGTATTCTTTCTCTTTCCTTCTCATCTCACAGGATTTTTACACCCCAGAGCCATACTTTTTGGGGCTGTGAGTCCATCAGATCTCAAGCATAAGCCTGGCTGGTGTAGCTTCGCAGTTTCACAGAAGAAGGAAACCTGTGAGCAAACTCTGTTCTCAGTTAATTATTCAGCAGAGTACCCTGTGCAGGACTGCTGACCCTGGTAGTACCGAGTGGTGCTTCCTGCCTGACAGGCAAAATTGTATTTCTAATCACTTATGGCTACCAGAGGACACGTGGCATGTTTTGCAGAAGGGAGATGATTAGCTCCGTTGTCCTGGCTGCCTTCCAGTTGGAAAAGCTTCATCCACTGAATACAAATATACAGGGTAATTTCAAGTATAGCTTCTCCCCTCAAATGTCATGCAGCAAGTTACTCTGAGCTTTGAACAGCTGCCATGTTCCTCTGTGAAGATGGCTCCCGTGGAATATATAGAATAATTTTAAAGCTCTGGGGAATAATAAAAGATCAGTATTAAGCTGCCTATGTACTTAGATGGATGAGAAGAAGGGTGGAGAGGGACAGAAAGATTTCTGATTATGGTAGGAATGAGAGTGGAAAATGCATCAAGTAGTGGATAAGGCTAGCTAATGAAATATTGTATAGAATAATGTAAATTGCAGTGATTGGGTACAGCTGATTCCTCAAAATGTTGGGTTTTCTTTTTTGCTTTTTTAGAAATTAGATTAATTTTTAAGTATTCACAAGTCATCCATAAATGCTCACACTGACTCACAGTTTATTAATATTTTTAACTGCAATCTTTAGAGAGAAATTTTCCTATTTCTTTTAGAGTGGTGACTTTAAGCTTAAGGAAGTCAAAATCTGGATCGCACCAGGCACATCCTCAAAAGGATGAATAAAACTTGGGAAAGACCCAAAATCCCAGAAAAAGAGAGAAAAAAAAGTTGGAGTCTGTGTCTAATGGACAGTTGCATATGAAAGGCACTGCTTGAGAACAGCTTTTTGTCCAAGGTGAGTGGATAGAATTGGCTGCTTTGATTCTGCAAATTCAGGGCCTCTGTCAGTGTGGGATGTTGGGTGCAATCATCTCCAGACAGGACATTTCACATCTCTGGGCCACAGATGGCACTTGAAGCCATCCTCCCATCCTCAGATCTCTGAGTTGATGCAAGACATATCCCAGAGGAAAAGAATCTACTGTAAAAATGGTTTGGACTAAATTATGGGCACAGAAAGTCGTGCTGCTAACAGATGTGTGGGATGTGAGGAGGTGAGACACATTAGGCTGAGTAATGATTGGCTGCTAAGGACAGTAAATTCCTTACCTAGATCAAAGAATCATGGAAAGTCTTGGGTTGGAAGGGACCTTAAAGATCACCTAATTCCGACATTCTGCCATGGGCAGGGTTGCCACCCTCTAGACCAGGTCCTGTCCAACCTGGCCTTCAACACCTGCAGGGATGAGACATCCAGAACTTCACTGCATCCTCTAAATAACCATATGATCACAAACTCACAAGAGGCTAAAATACAAGGTACTGTATACAACCAGCTAGGAAATGAGTCTCTGCATTCATAAATTATTTTTATTTTACAGGTGTTATTGAAAATCAAAGAAAATATGACTGAAATATATGGAGTCTCCTTCTCTGGAGATATTTAAAACCTGCCTGGACATGATCCTTTGCAAGCTGAGCTAGATGAACCTTCTTCAGGTCTAGATGATTTGTAGAGGTCCCTTTCAATCCCAACCATTCTGTGATTCTGTGAGACTTATGTCACTATTTTCACTGTTTTGATTTTCAAAATTTTATGTCTTTTGGAAGTTATTTCCACTGAATAAACGTAATTTATTTTGGCTTTGCAGAAAACACATGGTAAAGCAAAAATAACTTCAACTATGTGTTTAGTCCTACCATAAGTATCCTACACAGGTAAAAGGCACTAATAGGTATGAGTTTTTAACAGGCTTTGAATATTCAGATTTTGTATTAAGATCATCATTTGAGCCAGATAATGATTTTTAGGGTAGGATTTAAAGCACAGGATACACAGAAGTTTGATCACAGTTTTCTGTTCAAAGAAACCCCAACAGAAACTTTCAGTTAATGGCTGATATTGAAGACGAGGAAAACAAAGCAAACAGAAATGTTAGCTGTTTGCAAAGGACAAATTTCCCAATAAAGTCCAGAATTCCTGTTTGTTTCCTGACATCCTGCTCTGATAAGGAGTACTAAACACAGTTCTCCCACAAATACAATGGTTGCCCATGGTCTGTAGTCCATGGTTTTGTGCTTTTTTTGCATAAATCAGACCACAATTATCCCCATATGAAAGCTGGAGAGTGCTAAGAATTTCTATTACAAATCCCTGCTGAACTGCAGAATCCTTCTGAAATCACTGTGATAAAGAACACTGAAGTTAAGAGTTTCCAAAACTCTCAACAAAGCGTCTTGGTGTAGACACCAGATCACTGGCAATGATGTGAGTTTATTGAATCAATAAACATCCATTTGATAAAAAGCCTGCAACATTGGGAGTTATTTTGCTAGAAGGCTAAATAGGATTTAAAATATTTAAAGATTTCTTTGAAACAAGGGCATTGTTGCTAAAATGGTTTGTTTATTTTCCTTTTTTTTCCCCCTCACAAAGCATCCACTGTATTAATTCCACAATGTCAGCGTCTGGAGATTGCTTGTGTGGATTCCCAATTTCCAATCACAGTCTCCTTGGAGACAACAGTTTTATTTATGTATTTGTATTTCATTCAGAAACACTTGGATTCTGAGACAAATCTCAGAGGGACAAAATGGTGACATCTCTGAGTGGGAGTTTAATGTGGGTGTATGCAAGGATAACCTTGTCCTGTAGCATTATATCTTTATGTGAATATATATATGCATTCATACATGAAGATATAAACACCTACATACATTAAATGAGTATTTAAAGATCATGGAGGATTGCAGAGCTGGCAATACCATATCTCTAACTAGGAAGCTCAAAGAACATAATTCAGGTATGGTAGTTGTAGGTCTTTTTTTATTGTCAAAATCCAGTATTTTTATGTTCAATATCCAGAGTAATATGATGTGAAAAACCAGTCCAGTACCTCCATGGGTGCTGCTAATTTAAAGGATTTCTACTTTGTTGTCAGAGAATGTATCCAAAAATTACATCACAAACCAATCTCCCAAGTGCCTAATATGAAATAAGGGGAATGCCTTGACTTTCTAGAATGAAACACAGTTTGTAGAAATGCAGGTGGTAAATGTGGTTTATTGTGTCCACTCCAGACAGATAGAGCAGCTGAAGGCTTGGCTGAAGAACAGAGTGACTTACTATAGGGATTAAATCAATAATTTGAAGAAAACCAGGAGAAATAGGATGAACTGATAAAAAAGCATTGCTGTAAATATAATTTTAAGGATATTTCACCATATGTCTAGTCCAGGATTCATTAGTTGCCCTGTCTCCTCTGGCAGCTTCTCTTTTTAATATAGGTATGAAAATCACTTTTGCTAACAGTTTATTGAAAATAAGTAAATTGTTAGGAATGCATTTTATATCAACTTTAATATATTTTCAAGCACACGATCACATTTGAGTGACAGATGATAAGCTGCATGCCTGATTTCTGCCAACAATTAGCTTGGGCAAATAAAGTAATTGCATATGCTGGTTCTGACAGAACAATTTTTTTTTTTTCCCTTCTGTGCAATCATGATGCAATTGTAGGGCCAGTTGTGATTTAAGGCAGGGGTTGCTTGCTATTCTAGTCTTGTACTCTTCTTAAACCAGAGAGATGCATTTAGGCTGGTCCCTTGCCACTTCCATGATTAACTTGATTAGAGGGAATAATTTCATAGCATTTCACTTAACAGAGGGAGTCCATTGGTGCTTATGCAATCATAATGTGCAATGCTGGACATTTCCACCCCCTAGAAAACCCGTGTGCTTTAGTGAAATCTGCTGGATTTGTTCTGTTAAAGGAAATGTATGTTATTTAAAATGATACAGAGGACATCTTTTAAAAACTGAGTGTGTGTGGGGAGGAGAGTGATTGGTTAGATATTCTTCCAAATATTGGCTTTTCAGAGTTTCTTTTGAAATGGAAAACTAATTCTAGCAAGAATTTTGTGGCTGGAAGTAAAACTCTCCAATTTGTGGTGTGTTTTGCTTTACAGAATGTACCTTGCAGTAGCAACACTGCAATCACTACATTGCCACAGTTATACTTCCTAAATCCTACTTGCAAATATGAAAGAGGTCCTCCCTTTTTTTATGCCTGTCTTTGACCTCTCTTCTGCAAAGGTAGCTTCCTAGAACTAGTGTTCAGCTCAGCCAAAAAATTTCCATGAAGATGGGAAATCTCTGTATCTCCTGTGATACAGAGAACTTGGGGGTGTCACTGACCCAGGCTGAGCAGAGACATCAAACTGAATTTTCTACATGGCATGGAGTGCTCATCCACTTATTTTCCACTCCTTACACACCTATTCCCCCCGATGAAAAAATGCTTGCATTTTTCACTGGAAAATAACAGTCCCCTATATGTGAAAACTTTAGGAATTCTTGGTATTTTGCTCGAGGTTGTCTCAAAAATGAACAGAAACTTGAAAGCTTTTGTGAAAAAGAATTCCCTGCTAAATGAACAATTCTTGTTGGCTGGTGTCACTTGGGATGGTGATAATAATGTGGTCTTTTGGGGCACATTATACCACCACAACTTGTAGACATCTAAAAGGGAGTTGTCAGCTGATATCAGTCGTCCAAGTTTCTTCTGCCATCAATAATGGAAATAAGTAACTCGATACAGAGATTTACCCAGTCCTGAGATAATTGTCTAAAATGAACAGAATAAATTGGTCTCTGGATCACTTTTCCTCGACTGAAAATCACCCCTAGACAATTATCTGTAATATCTGAAGTTAGGGCTGGGTTTATATTCTTATCCTTTAGAATTTTGAATTTTTACAAACAAGGGTCTGAATAAGCAAACAGGAGACTCTGGTTTTATATTTTCATGATCTGCCTCATGGTCTTGGGTAGATTAATTCCAGTGTATGTTCCACTATTTGATTCCTCACTTTTCTCATTTGCTTTCTTTGTTTACAAATGGGCTGGGGAAAAAGGTAAAAAAATCTTAATAAATATAGTTCAGACTTATCTTCAAAGAAACATATTTTAGAGTGGAAAGGTTTAACAAATTATCTGGGATTTATATAATTTTGTTAATTTAAAAGTTTAGCAGCCAGTTATGGTAAAAACCCATGACCCTTCTTTTACCCATGGAGAGAAAGAGATGGAAGCAGTGCATGTTGTCTATAGCACATGCATTTAAAGCTAAGTGATATTAATCCAGCCTTAAAAGATAAAAACCTATAAAATAGCCCGATTTTTGTTTCTAACACACAATTGTTTTCATTGCTACCGCTCATTTGAACTACTGTGTCTTTAGTTATTATTTACTCTTTCTTCAAGAGATGGAAGTTGCCTTCAGGAATCCAGGAGGTTAAAAATAATTGTGAAACCACAATAACTTGAAGTTCTTTCATTTAGGGCATAAGAGAGAAAAGAGAGAACAAAATTAAAGCACCTTTTGCCTACTAAACAGGAACTTGTCTTCATTAAGTGAACAGAAGCTCTGAAGATGAATTCAAGATAAAGCATGTCCCTTGGGCCTGACAAAACAGAGGAGGAACAATTAGGATTAATGTGAATAATATGAATATGTCAGCAAGAGCAGGCAACCCGCTGCAGTCTGGGGTATAAGTGTGCAGAGTTCCCCATCAATAAAATGCAGCACCAGGAAGAATTCAAGTCCTTTGTCACAACAGAGACTCCCAAGTCAATACAGCAGAAAAAATCCTCTGAGCACACTTTTGCTGTGGGTACTTGCTGGCTCACAGAGGGGAAAATGAACATATCCAGGGCACAGACAAGTCCCACTGGGCCAACAAGAAGAAAAATATGATTTCCCACTGGAACTGAAAATGAACACAAGCTTCATCACTGTCTTGTTCAAATGCAAAAATAATTTTTTCCTCTTTGCATAAGGGAATACACTAAATACAAGATTGGTAAACTCTTAGAAAACTAAACAGAAAGAAGAGCTTTCACAGAGCTGAAAATAATAAGGAAAAGGCAGAAGACAATGCTAGTGAAGGAAGTAAGCCTGTCTGACAAATCATAAGGCAAATGAGTTTGCCAGCAGGAAATAAAAATAATATAACTACAGAAAAATGAACTTCTTGGAAAGAGATGCAAGTGTAAATGTCCCTTACATAGCATGGGGGACATCCATAGGATTTCTTTCTCAGGTTGTTGGTGAAGCATAACTGTGGTAAATGATGTCAGCTTAAATCACCATGAAAAATCTTCAGTTCTGGGAACTACCCAGACATCTCTGCTCTTACCTTCCTATTTACTGTGCAGAATTTTTTTGAGGGAGTGAATTTATTTTGAAGAGTAGAGGGGTTTTGTACCCATGGTGGTCAAGGGCTAAAAATTATCTGAAGAGACCGAATATTTTGGCAAGCATTTGGGAATTCAGGAATTCTTGAGGTCTCCCAGAGAAGTTTCTATGCAAAGATGATTTCATGGTGGCTTTTCTTCTCTCTTACCTCTTCAGCATTACCAGATGGCACCAGAAGCACCACTTCTCCTTCACAGCCCAAAGCTCACTTTGGGATGAGTGACTCTCATACCCCCTTAGACATGATCTTGGCCACTGAAGGAAAAGAACTTACAGGATGAAAATCAAATGAGAGCTGGTTTGACACAGCTGGTTAGCACAAGTGTCCCTCTCAGGGAAAAATGGCATGGTCTGCATCTATCCCAGTGAAGCAGAGTGTGCTTGGGAAGATTCCCTGGCACTGGAGCATCATCATTTACTCCAGTAATGTTTCCTGGCATGATTTTGGTTCCAGCAAGCTCTTTCCCTGAACAATTCCTGGACATGGTTTGTCAGCTGGAGCCCAGAAGCCAACTCCAGCAGGCAGTTTGCACACAGACACCCAGCTCCAGAGTCTGAAACAGTTTGTTAGGAAAGAAGAGAGATGTCCTATACCAGTTGGGCTCCTTGCTTGAAGGTATCTCTGGATACATTTAATTTGCTGGTGTAGATGTAGCCCTAGGGAAAGTTGCTCCCACATGTGGAAAACAGAGTAAAGAGACAGAAACAGAGTAAAAATCTTGAATCTTGGCTGAGAAAGATTTCCTATGAGGAAGAAATTCTCAAGATAATGTTCCATTTGAGATGACTTGATTACACTGCTTATTTTAAAACCTCAAAGTCTGATCAAGCGTTACACACACAAAAAAATTGCATTGTGCACTTAGGTCAGGCAGTTTTGCCATTGTTTCTCTAAAATGGAATCTGATTTCTGGAGAATGGCATTATTTGGAAGATGTCAGAGTGCATACTGATTTTACCTCCTCAGAGCTGAAGATATTCTTCTTCACAGTTTATCACACCAATAAAACAGAAATGAAATAAAAATCATACATGCTTACTGAAAGGGATTGAAATATAAATATGCCTGCATTTGATGCAGAGAATTTAATGGGGTTCACTGAGGAGAGGAAGGTGACTATAACAGCCTGGAAAAGCAGACAGACAAAGCAGACAAAAAGAACAGACTGTATCCTGCAATCCTGAGAAAACAGACAAACAGCTTTCCCAAAATAAATAGCCAGTGCTGTATATCATGATCTCATGGGAGTAATTACTGCAGCTGACTTGTATTCTATTAAAAACTCTGCATCAAAATTATATCTGTCACTTCCAGGCACACGAAAGACACGCTCAACCCCTGGAACAAACCCTGGGTGGTTTGGTGGAAGCTCCAAAGGAGGCAGATAGGCAAAGTCCTGAGCTGTGGTGAGGGCAGGGACTCCTCTAGTCCCAGTCTGTTCTCTGAAAACCCACAGAGCAGAGGAGGGATCCACTGAGCATCCATGCAGATGAGCTTGGAACAGGGACCGTGCCATTAACACTCGGATAGCAGGTGGCCTTCCCAGGACTCATTTATCAAGGAACAAAGAAAGGAGCTCCAACAGCCACTGCATTTTGAAAGTCTCTCTTTAAATCATATAAAGTTGACTTTACCCCCTGCTAGCCTTCATTATTGACCACAGGGTAGTTTTTATGAAGCAAATTAAAATAATAGGAAAATAATATAGATTACTGGGGAGAAAATATTTCAAGGGAAACAAAGCTGTCAATAGACATACCTTAAAAATGTTTGCACCACTGAGATAAGACAACATAGTTTAAGGTTTGGAGGTATTCTGAGAGGTTTATTAGAGGATAATGATTTTCTGAAGGAAACAGGCATGAGGCATTACTCTATTCCTGGTCACTATGATATTAAAAATATATTATATCACTTACAAATGTGTGGTGAAAACAACAAAACTTATTTTCTGTAAGGATTTTATTACATTTATTTCCATTGGAGTCATTTAAGAGGAATTAAAGAGAAAGAGGAGTTAAATATAAGAGTCAATTGCTTTCTGGAGCACACAGCTGCCATGAAATTGGCATCAGTCATCCTGCCAAAGAACCATCCAGGTAACTTTGCATATGGAGAAAGGGGCACGGAATGGAATGTCAATAGAAATCAGCGGTCTGAGACACAAAATCAAATTATGCATATTAGTGTGTATTTGGACTATATCCATTTACGTATTTGTAAATTGTGTTAATCTTTTTAATAAATTCCCCCAAGAAAACACTAAAGAAAAAAACCTCATTTTCCAGAATTTTTTTTTTTTTTTTTTAATAATTTATTAATCACTTACTTTTGGGTGAAGACCAAAAAAGCCATAACAGGTTTTGTAATGTACATTCTGTTGACACTCACAGGACTTTGAACCAGAGCTTGTGGGAGGCTTAAGTGTTAGGTAAAGATTGATTCAATGCACTGACTTAGTCCACACTAACTTTATCGTCAAGAAACTTCCAGATGTTTCTAAGATTCATGAGAAACCATGGATGAAGCTACAGGAGGCTTTTGGTCTCAGTAAACACCTGGAAAAAAAGAAGATTAGATGGACTGGCTCTTGTCCACTGCCCATGTGAATTCACAATGAGTTTATTATTGGTGGGGTGACCTTTGAAAAGAGTTTCTTTAGGAAAAAAACTTACAAACAAAAAAGCTGAGGCAGAGCAACAGCTGTGCCCGACCTACCTGTACAGCTGGCAATGCCAAAAGTGTATTCAGAATTATTGCTTAGCTGTCATTTCTGTCTTGTGAACTCTCCATGTTGCCTCATAACTAATGGATGGGGAAAATGAGTGTTTTAATAACAATATAGCATAAATTACCACTATTCTTAGCCCAGATGAAGAAAATATAGGACAAATCCTCTTATTATTTTATGTTCTAAATCAAATTTTGATCTACAGAGCTCTCAACAGTACTCTTGAGATAACATTGTTAAGGACTACAAAATGCTCTCAATTATTATTTATAAATTATTTACAAAAGAATAAAATTTTTAAAAAAATTAGAAAGGGAATGTAAACAACCTAAAGGCTTTTATGTTTTCCTCATGAAGAACTATAATTTGGGATTAGTCCTTTGAGACACTGTGTTCTGCTTCTTTTTCTTTTGAAAAGCAAATTTAAAGCATAATATTTTATTTATTTATTTTACTTTATCTTTTCAAAGCAGTAGGGTGCATTAAAAATACCACGATATCCTTGACTACTGGGTATGTTACACGAAGAGACAAAGAAATCACTCATGTCAGGAAATCTGTGTACTTCTTAGTATATCATCAATATACAAAATTGCTTTTGGAAGGGCAAGCTGTATTCTCCAAGTCAATGAAAATGTGAGCACAGCTGAGTGGGTCGGCCCCCAGAATTCTAGAATTTTTCATCAAAGGGCTATTGTTCCACTTCCAGCTTCCAAAACAATGCATCCAGATGAATGACTCAACATCACATTCATGAAGCACTGGGGTGGTTTGTGTGCAAGGCACTGATGCAGGTTCTGCCCAGATTGTATTTCTATTTTCCATGGAAAAGCTCAGATAAAATGAAATAACCGTGATCTAATACAGCAGTGAAGGTCAGCTTTTTCATCCTAAATTTTTATATAAAGGAGGAGTATCACATACTCATTTCAGGTTATTTTTACATCATCATAAGGATTTGGGGTTTATTTTTGTTATTATTTTGGAGATGGCCAAAGCAGAGAAAACCAAAGGTCAAGGTGAGCAAAGGACAGGGCTACAGAGTCCTGTGTGTGTGTTTAGGTGTGTGTGTTTGTTGGGAATGCATGCTCAGTCTCCTGCTGGCTGGACAAGGGGCAGAGAATTGCAGCCTGGCTATTTTGGGTAGAGATGTGAGGGTGCTCCTGGTGCAGAAAGTCTGGGGTTTTTTTGTTTGTTTTGGTTTTGGTTTTGGGGTTTGGGGGGGTTTTTTCTTGTTTTTTGTTTTTTTCTGGTGAACTGGGAAAGAAAAATTCCCCATGGCATGAAGCCTTCTAGAGGTGTAGTCCCTTACAACACAGAAGCATAAAGAATTTATTAGAGGGAAGTTCAGATGCTGGCCTATAATCTAGTCTAGGAAATACACAGCTCCATCCAGTTCTTTAAAATCACAATATTTTCTCAGTATTTTCAACGATTATGATATATACCTTTTCTTTGAGCTGAATTGATAGTCAGTCCTTAAATATAAGCCTCTTTCATGAAAATTCAAAACAAATTGATCTCATCTTTCACACTTTCCAATCCCAGTTGCTATATTTTTCTGTTCAACAATATGATTTATGCATATTCATTGGCACAAGTCAAAGTCTCAGTTAAATGTCAAAGCTGCATCACTTTAAAACGCTTTAAACATTTTGCATTGTGTTCTGCCATCTCAGGAAAAAAAAAAAAAAAAAAGACACTCAAAACAGGAGTTCTGGAACTGTATTAAAATGTATGTATAATTCATGTATAAAATTACTATATAAAGAATATAGCTTAATAGGTCAAGATCTTGTTAAAAAATGCAGTTTGTAATAGTCTTTGACATTCTGTACCTCCTTGACAGCAGAACAAAGCTCCACAGAATATATTGCCTTCTTTTATGCAACAATTTGATAACCAGGGAGGTTTAACACTCTGGCTTCATGCCCTTCTTATGCCTCCTGATTATTTTTGCACCTCCAAAACTTTTAGTGGTCAAGTGATCTCTGGTAATTTTGCTTTTTGCTAGCTTTTTTCCTTGGTAACCACCCAGAGTAAATCTGAAATCTTTCATCTTCGGACTCTAAACTTAAATCTAGATGTCTAAATGAGAAGTCTTCAGATAAAGACCGGATATCTAGCCAGTAGTGAGTTAAGTCACATGTTGTTCTTTGTCCACTGCTGATTTGAAGATTAAATATTTTCCTTACTTGAAAAATACATCAGAATGTCATCTTTATTTCATTTATATTATTTTGAACGTGAGTAGCATTGTTCCTTTCAGTCCACAGGTTATATCAGAGCCCTGGATGCTCTGAAATAAGTCTGTGTACTTAAAGAACAGCAGCATTATCAGTGCCCCAAAGGTAATATTAGATACTTCTAATTCTTTTATTTAAATTAATTCATCAGTATTTTCTAAGCCACTGATGGGAGAAAACATCCTAAAATATTTTGGTTTGCAAAGGTATCTGTTGACCTGTAAGACAGAACCTCACCCTGAGAATGTTCTTTGGTTTTTTTCATTCTTATTAATTCCTTTTCCTTAGAAGTCCTTCAGATTGCAAGTATAGCACTCTGTCATGAAAATGTAATATTGATGATGTACTCAGCTCTCACATATTTTATTATTAATATATCTAAAATGTTTGGGTATAAACCATTCCTTATACTGCAGGTGTTCATTTTCTTTATCAGGATGTAAATGTTATTGGTCTAACGTATTAGTCAGTTTGGTTCTGAGTTTAGGTTTGGGGGCTTTATTTCAGAATTTATTTTCTCCTTTTACAAACTCTGAAACACATATGTGAGAAGAGACTTATGCATCATTTTTACATTTTGACTTAAACTCTGTGAACTAGAATATCTCTGACCTGACTGAAAATGCATTCCACAATTCTTTCCAGATTAGGCAGAACCAACATCAAGATTTTTTTCCAGGACAGATTCTCCAGCTGTTTCCTGGTATCTGCTTGTCTGATACAGTCTTAAAAATCATGTGATTTAAAAACACACTGGAAATCCATCCTAGTGATGAAATATCTTTCACAATATGATACTCATTTATCTTCTAACTTAATTTACAACTATTCCAAAAAAACCCAAAAAAACCAAAACAAAACACAAAAACAAAAAACCCCACCCAAATTTCAAGAGAAATCACAAAATCTCTGTGAAGAAGTAAGCTGAATTGTCATCCAAAAATTTAGTAGACTAAGACAAGATGGTAAGTAGTGCAAAGAAACCTGACAATCTAATTTTCGCTTATACCAAAAACCCCAGTGCCTAAAACTTGATGTACAACATATGCAAATCAATCAGTCTTCCTCTTAAAGTTCAGTGTTAAAATAGATTTGTAGTTGCTCAGCATTTTGTCCTCTTTTTCAGTAGAGGACCACTTAGATCAAGAGGCATGTAGGTACTTTATTCCTAAAATGCTGCTTCTTTGCCACAGGAAAACAATGTGCAACAAATGAATTTGTTTTCTGTGTTAAAATACAAATAAATGGGTCCACCATTCTGCCCTTAAATATCACTAAAACTGCTTGAGAACAGAATTCAGATTTCCAACAGATTTTCCTGCCAAGTTTTTGTCTAATCTGCCCGTGGAAGGGAGCACGGTGGAGCACAGACACCCACAGTGGGTCATGGAGACCCCCTTGATGGAGCAGATTGGTATTCCTGGAGGAAAATGCCCTGTGAAGAGCTCGTGCTGCAATAGATTTTTGTGAAGGTCTGAAACCCTTGGGGAGTCCCAGGACAACCGTGAGATTTCAGATGCATCACTACCAGCTGTAACCTCCTCCCATCACCCCCTCCAGGCTGTCCAGTGCCAGAGAGGAGCCAAGCAAGCAAGGGAAGTTGAGCTTGGGGAAGGAGGAAAAGTGCTGTTTTAACATTTGTATTTTAGTTTCTTGCCACCTTAATTAATAATTAAAAATGCCATAATTAAATAATTATTTTTATTGGCAATACACTAAATGAATTTCCTCTGTTTCTCCCACGATGGTAATTGGAAAACAATCTCCCAATATTTGTCTCAACCCACAAGGTTTTTCATCCTGTTTCTCCCCCTGCCCCACTGAGAGGAATGGGTAGAGGAGTCTGGCTGAAAGCCAAGGCTAATTCAGTGTGTGTCAGGTAAGATTGGTTTTCCCCATTATATCACTTTATATTTATCTGTGTTGAACTTCATTTGACATTTTATTGCTGAGATACTCTGGCCTCTAAGGTCCTCCTCAAATTCTTCACAGCCTGTCCTATTCCTAAGTGCCTCATATAATGTTGGATCATCATAATTCACATCATATTATCACCACACAGATCATCCCTCTTCTGTAGGTCATTTCTTGACAGACTAAACAGGATGAGTTCCAGGACAGGCTCCTGCACAACTGCTGTGATAACCATCCTGCATTGCAAGACATGACCTTTTGCAGTTATCCTTGAATTCCTGCTTTTTAAGCAAAGATAAATGCATGTGAGGGTCTTCCCTCTTATCCCATGATACTCAGTGTTCTGGCAGCTTATGCAAAAGTCTTTGTTAAAATTTTGTAGGAAATTAAAACAGACTATATAGCTCGTGCCACTTTATCCCTTATGTTCCTTGATCTCTCTAAACAGTGCCTTCAACAGAAACCATGATTACTTTCTCAAATAAAAAAAGAAAAAAATATTCAAGGGTCTATTCTATAATGTTTTTAGTGTTGCTATTAATTTTTCCAGTGAAGATCTTAGGTTTTAAGGACTGTTAGTCCCTGAGCACATCTGTAAATTTTCTGAGAACTGCTATTTCCTCCCATGTGTTTTTGTCTTCAGATTCCATGAGGTATTGAGAGGTTACATGTATAGTGTATTTATTGAACCTGTGAGTTCCTGTAGAACTCTAGAGGCAATATCTAGGGGCAAACTCCTGGCAATATCCTGATCCTGGTGATTTGTTAGTGTTCATTCTTTATATTTGTATTATAATCTCTTTCATTGTTACTTTTCAGATAGCTAATGTTACAGTGATCAGAGCACTTCTAGGTAGCCTGGTAACCCCATGGTATGTTCTGGTCCAGAAACACTTTCCCTGCCTGTCTGCACAATTCAGGAGATGATTCTCAAAACACCATAATGGATTGGCACAAATAGTGTTGGCTTCTTTCTTTAATTCAATGTATTAATGTTTGTGGGATATCTGACTTTCATTCCATCCTTTGCTGGTCAGGGTTAAACTTCAAACTCCCAATATTTCAACCCCTCTGTTTTAGGTATTCGAGAGGAGAGTCTTTTGAGCCTCCTGCTGAAACTGCTAGACTTTAGAGAACAACTAAATATTCATTGGGCAAAAGACTCTGTGATCCTAGTGATTAGGGTATTCATGTGGCAGGGGAGACATGAGTTCCTGACATTCTAATGAATATTTACATAATTTTGTGTGAAATATTCACTGGAGCAGAAACAGCAACTTGCCTGATCACTTACCTATAGAATCATAATTTTCTTGCCTTTCAGCTCAATTAATTTTTAATTGTGCCTCACAAAGAGGGACAGCCTCAGGACGAGGAACTTTCTTCACAGAATGTCCCAGCACTCTGAAAATTCACCTATATAGTTAGTTTTCAAACTCTCTCAAAAACTGAAGAGATTAAAATCTGTTGCATAGACTTTCCCAGGGTGCTGGGCCTCAGGAAGTCGTCACCTCTTTCCTCTGGTCATATTAAAAAAAAAAAATAAATATTTATTTTGGTAACAATTTCTTGGAAGAAGTTCAGCATTTTGAATAACAAATGGAAGATGCTATTACAGTCCCTGAGAGGAATACCGGTTATTCCTTATCTTTTTTGTAGATAAAAAATATCCCTGACTGGATGTGACGGTTTCCTATCTTGGTTTCCAGCATTCCTGGAATAAATTCTCAGTATTTCTGCAAACCTCTGCTCAATTTATTCAGAAGGCCTATTTTTAGGAATCTAAGGAAATGGGAGCATCCAAAGAGTTTTAAATGGCAGCATTGGTTTACCTAGAACTTGGTAAGTAAATGTCTATCTGTGCTTTGTGGTGTTTCATTTTGTTTCTTTTACTTGCTATTATGAGGCTGCTTCTAAGAACTGGCTGCAAATGCAATGGAAAGAATCACAGAAAAAAAATATGGACAAACAAAAATGGCCTTGGAGTAAGAGTATTACCAAATTTGTTTCCCTCATAGTACTCCAACAAGGTATTGTTAACCTGCAAAATTAAACTTTTCAACTAAATTCCCAGAGCAGGTGAATTGTCATGATTTCAATTTCTCAGCCTCATATAAGCCAAGAAAAAATTTAGAAAAGCTATTGTGACCATAAGGGCTCACTTGAGCTCACGATTACAACTAGTGTATTTGCCATATTCTATGTACACCGGTATTTCTTGCTTGGTGGTTCATCAATGATACCAAATCCAGAGTCCTGCTGTGCTATAAACATCAACCAGAGATTTTGTTGTGACTTGAGATACTGGAATGAACTGAGCTAATGAAGCAAAGGAAATTCAGAAGCTGTCTGACTACAGAGAGAGCGTGTTCATGAGACTGTCAAGTATTTATACTCAAGTATTAATTGCCTCAGATGAGCTGCTCACCTGGATGAGCTGTTATCCAGACACCTGTACCAGCTTCTTGCAGTGATGTCTAGGCAGTGCCCTTCTCATAGGTCTTAGAGACTAAGACGCATGAACTCGTGCTTCTTAATGATTTTCTATTTAACCTTATGTTCAATCACAGGTAAATTAATGTAGTGCACCCTGTTATGACTGGTGCTTGTTTCCAACTGCATCCTCTCGCTGCTGAAGTCAGGTGTCATCTGGCAAACAAAGAAAGTAGTGGCACAAATCCAACAGTAAAGAGAGAGAGAAGGGAAACAGAAAATCTGTTTATCACTTCAGACTGCATGTATAGAGATTTTACCTCTCAAGGTAAAAAGTATGAGTACAAGTGGTTATTTCTGAAGAGGAGAGGAGTAGTGAGAAGAGCAGGTTTATTTTAGACAAGATCTGGAGGGTGTTTAGTCTTTTACTGTAACAAAAAAGAGAAATGTGTTCCATCTTCTACTGTATTGCCTTCAACATGTGCTAATTATCTTCAATAACATTAAGCCCAAGACAAAATAGAAGTGGAGAAAACCACAACAAAACACCTGACATGACATCTGAGATTGATTCAGTTAGCTCTGAGATTAATTTTCTCTGTGACACACTGAGCATGACATCTGACACAAGTCTCAAAAGATCTCAACCCAGTAAATGAGATTTGGATTGATCTTTGATCTATAATTTCAAATTTTCGGTTTTGAACATTACTGCTCTATCTCAGCCTATATTCCATTACATTTTTCATGGCCCAAGCCTATGCAGAGTTTCCAAAGGAGGATTTCTACTTCCTGAGTAACCCAAGGAACCCCATGTCACAACTCTTGTAAGTGCATGGGCAAAATGTGTTTATTGGTTCCTGTGTGCCCCAGGAAACGTAACAGTGGCTGCTTTTCCAGGGAAAACTCACTGTCACAACAGGGATGTGGCAGCAGACCAGCAGCCAGCAGAAGTTTGGAAGATCTGAGCTCAGTTGTCTCTGCTTAACAGGACTTAACTCCCCACTCCTTGTGATTTTGGCAAGTAGGTCAGCCAACAAACAGATTCAAGGCTGCCTAGAGGGAGGGCAGGATGCCTCAGCAGTGCCAGATGAGAAACCTTGCAGTGCACAGAGAAAGAATTCAGAACTCACTGGACTGGAAAGAGAACATGGAAACAATGGCAGCTCCAACAGAAAAGCTGGGGACATCCTCTGGGAGGACACGGAGGCTTCAGCTCCGCGTCCAAAGGATCCATATGTGATTGTTCCTAGTTGTGTTTTCATGTAAGAGGCAACTCCTATTAGCAGGGATTGGGACCTCAGTCTGTTTCTGCCCTCAGTCACCAATAAGCGCTTTAAGCATTCAAGTGCTCTGTGAAGTGGGAATTAAAATGATCCCAAGGACTCTGGGTCAATCCTCCCTCATGAAAGTTGTATTAGGCTCACTAATTTCTTCAGGTATTGAAATAAAGATCATCAGTACAAGTTATCTCCTCTACAGCTTTTGTCCCTCACAACAGATGCTCCCTTTAACCAACTCCTGGCAACAATATCAACCCTATTTATCATCTTCAGTCTTTCTTTTTCCAAGTCACTCTAGCAGAATCTACAGAAGGTTCACAGAGAAGACACAGCTGGTGTCTCAGCTTCCTGACTCCTAAATGGCCTGAGCCAAAGGCAGAGCAGCCTGCCAACTCTCTGGAGCCAGAGCTGCCTTCCTGTTCACTATCAGATTTATGCAAATATCCTGGCACTGGTTTAAAAATACCTGGAATTAGTCAAGGGAGGCAGAGAAGTGTAGAAGGCTCATACTCTGCTCTCCCATCATCATCTGCCTGCACCATGTGTTGTAGCTGGAGCCACACAGACAAACCAGGGCTATGCTGTTACCTGGGCACAGGTTTATTTCCTGACAAAAAAACCCTCCCAAGCCACTCAGCAGAAACACAGGTTCTCTGTCAGAGAGGAAGAATTTCACTCTTTGCACGTTGCTCACAATTGTACTCTGAGCTTGTGACTGCAGCCAGCCAAGAGGGATCAATGCCCTGACACAGGGCAGGAAAGCTGCTGTGCTTGTTTCCTGAGGGATAATCAATAGTGCCAGGTAGAAACACTGAGACGTGCAGAAACTGGACTGCATCTCCTTGGGGATGAATGGCTCACTATAGCTCTGGTCAGCCAAAAGTGCTTTTAGTAAATAGACTGATAATTAGGTTTGAACTATTGGGAGTCACAGGGAACAGACTGAAATATTCTTGTCTTTCTTTGGTGTTTTTTGTAACTGTTTGGGGAAAACATGAGAGCTGTTCCATAGGTTGGTACAATTGGCTTATTGTTGGTCTTTATATGAGCTATAGATTACAAGATGACTTGGACTATATGCTTTGCATTTAACAATCAATCTGAAAGTTTATAGTCTTTTGCTGAATTTTAAGGATGGAAATCCTAAGACTTGTGCCAGATAATAAAGCTTGTAATATTAAATCAAATTATATTTTTTTTTCCCAAAGAAAGGAAGTTTTTCTTATCTTTGTTTATCTCCATAAGTCAGTAAACACTCTGTAGACCTGGATATTAGGAGAAAACAAGACTATGCCCCAGTCACTAACCTCTGGAGGAGATGATTGAGAATAAAGAGCACTGCATGTGTCTCTCTCTTGCTGACAGGTTTATAAGTGGAAGAAGTTATAGACAACACTACAGTGAGTTGGCAAAATCATTTTTCACTCTGCCAGTATAGCTTAGAAACCTTTCTCCAGGCTGCAGGTCAAGGAAAAATCTCTGACCAAGTGCTACAATCTGTAGACATCAACAATTTCAGGGGTGAAACTATTTAGTTTTTACAAAGATAAATTTGAAATTTGCTATCTGGAGCTCAATGTATAAAATGTCACTAAAGGAACTAATCTCTTAAGTCATTAAAAACACATAAAATAAATGAATTCTTCATCAATCACTGTGACTACTGTAATTTTTGGAGGTTGTGAGGGATATGTCTTTTACAGAGCCACAACTGGTCATTAGCTCTGAAACTTAAGCTGAAGACTTCCTCATCCAAGCAGAATGTCCTTATTGCTTGCATATAAATACACTATTCTGTGAAAAATCTGGACATTATTTATTACTCTGTGGCAGTCAAGGGAGAAGCTGTGACCAGAACAGTATTTCTAAACTTCAGCATTTCAATGAAATGCAGGGATTGTCACAGATTTCCCTTCCCACTGACACTGAAAATATTTTCCAGCAGGTGCTATTTGGTTTCCTATCAAGAGCAAGGAACTCTCCTCACTTCCCATGGATTGCATCTCTCTAGCTCTTACTGCAACCATGGCAGTCCACAAACTCCTGTTTACATGGCAAATGACAGCTTTGCCTTTTCTGAGCCTAACAACTCCCTGCAGTGAAGCTCTGAATGAACAAAAAAGTTCAACTCTTTCATCTGTGTACACCCAAAAATACTGAATGCATTTTTCTGTAGTGCCACCAAAGTAACAAAATTTTTGCCCTGTAGGTAGCTGTCATTCCCCTGAAATCACCTGTTGAGGCAGTTTACATTATCATCTGTGTTTCTTTTCCTAGAAACAACACAGAAACCAGCATGAATTTCTGTAAGATATATTGAGGGGTATCCTGCTGTTCTATGAAGTACTTCCACGAAGATCTGTTATTTCCAGAGCACCATAAGTGAATAAAAAGCCTTGCAAACACACACACACACAGATCTGGTACCTGCTGGGAGAAACTGATAGTGTAGTTCAGCCCAGTGATAAGAAGTCAGCTATAAGAACTCACATCTTTTACACCAGGCAAAAGCAACACATTCTTTTTATCCTTTTGTTTTTGTTTGATTTTTTTCTTAATGACACATTACAGTTCTTCCCATTTTTCATTTGCCTTCTATTTTTCTTTTTTTTTTTTTTTCCCTTTAAGAAGATGATGAAATCTGATGAGGAAGAGAACCATGAATTTTTATCATGAAATAAAATCCACCTCCCCTCTCATCCCATATTGCAGATTTCCTGACCTCTCTAGAGAAAATGCTTTTACCTGATTTCCATGCAGCAGAATTTCTGAACCATTCATTCTGAAAGCCCTGCACATCCCACATCATCTGTTCCCTTCTTGTTGCATACATAAACTCATCAGATATGAGAGGAGATGAATACAATTTAAGTGAGAGGGTTGCAGAGCAATCTCCTAAATGCTGAGAGAGAAATGCAAGGCTTCACTTCTGATTAGAAAGGTTTGCTGGTTGGTATCTCTAATTGATTGGCTTTGCTCTCAGTGTCTGTTTTAGTTTTAAGAAGAATGAAGTGATCCAGCTAAGCAATACTGTGGATATTTAACTGCACAGAAAAATACAGTCTTCTTTTTTTTTGTTCTTTCAGTAATCAAATTCTTTTACAGTGAAGTAAATAGTTTGCTTAAGGTGGAGTTAACTAAACAGCATAGGACATAAATTATGGAGATATTTGGTTTATAGGGTAGAATCAATTTCTCTTTTTCAAGAACCCTAATCTATACTTACTAGTCATCATTTAAGGGAAACTCTAGGAAGCCTTGTTGGGATGCCCTCAGTCCCTTTGTTGTTTGAGCCACGCGGGTGTGCATAGCACAAGGCTTCTGCTCTTAAGGATAGGAAGCCATGAGTTCTACACACACTGTGTTTCAGAGGTGTAATTACAGTTATTTCAAAGAAGTAGCTCCTGGCTGGTTTCTGAGTCAGTAATAGAGAGAAGCAGCTTTGGCAAATGGCAAGAACGCTGAAAATTTTCAAGAAGTGGTTTTTATTATTGCCTGATCAAAGTGACTGATGAGTACCCTCACAAAAGTCTTATTTCAATTTTACAGAAAGGGATATCACACCTTTTTATAATGTTCTTTGAGATATTTTGATGAAAAAAGCTCTGTAAGAGCAAAGCAGAATTGCTGGTATTACAAGTGGACCACATGCAGAAACAAATCCTATTCTCTTGAGTTTAAAAATTGTATTCAATCACTTTGTTTTTCAGTCTCATTGTACTGTGTATATTGTATGGTTTGCTTATTACAGCAGTAAAGCCATGCTGAGATTGCTTCTTGCAGAAATACTACCCTGTTCAAAATACATTTGAGCTACTTGAGAATATTCAGGTAATTAGCTACCTGTTTGCCTTCTCCATTCAAAAACCTTATCAGTGTGACCCCTGGAGTGTGGCCTTTCTCACTATTGGTACCTACATTTGACTTCTACATTGAAATGGCTCTCAATGCAGAGGTGAAGACCAAAAATTCCTGAAACAGGCAGTTCTGGTGCTTGTCACAGAGCAAACAGAAAATGGACTTATATGAGCAAAAAAAAAAAAAGCAGTTTGGAGGTTAACAGATTAACTGTGGCCTCAGAGATGTGCAGAAAAATTAAACTATTTTTATTTGGAGCTAATCTGGATAAGGCAGAACTTCTTATCATAATAGTTAGAGACCTTTATGCAGTCTAAAAGGCTTTAAAAAGCTATTTTAACAGGTGGCTACACAGTGACAAATGCATACTCACAACATCAGTGGCATCAGCCTTTATTTTGATAGAGCAACTGCAGCTGTAATATCCTTCAAAACCTCCCCTTAATTGATCTAAATGGTGCAACATCCTCTACAGAGAGGGGAAGCATTAATGAAATATTTTGCTTTAGAAGCAAAAAACATGTAATTTATTTTTTCACCTTTTTTTCCCTTTCTTAGTTGATGTGTTATAACATTGGAGGTGGAATGATTTTATTCAGGGGCTAGGTCAATAGCCATGAGTACAAAGAGGAGAAGCAAAGGCTTCTCCCTAAGTAAACATAATGATTTAAAACTATCTGCACATTCAAATACCAGGGAACTATAACAATAGCCAGTGAAGATTAATCCAGTAAGAACAATATTGATTCTTAGATATTATTTCTATTATTGTTAGATTAAAATTAGTGAAGAACTCCCCTCTTAATATTTCCCTGAAGTACTAAAAACAATGATCACATTACATTTGAAAATCAGCGAGAGCTGTTCCAGTGAGAGGATAAAAATCCATTTACTTCACACCTTCTTAAATCCTCTTAGTGCCATAACAGATTAGGGCATGAGGAGGAAGCAAGAGTTTTTATTTTAATTGAACTGAATGTTGGCTTTCTCAGGGAGGTTTGAAGAGGAGAGTTCTCAGGAGGCAGGCTCCTCAGTGAGAAACCTTCTGGTGAGAGGCCTTTTAAAGTTTTGACAAGTGCAGGGAAGGACACCTTAATCTTATGAGTGCTGCAAGGGAACTGTATTAACATTGGCTTTGGCTGCACTGTAGTATTACTGGCTTTGAATGAAGGGAGCTGCATTAACATTGGCTCTCTCATAGTGGTTTTTTGGGGGAGAATATTCCTCCTTAAAGTATAAATGTATATGTCAAAGACTTGGGATCCACAAAATCAAAGTAGTAGCCTTTTTACACTGCTTCTTTTCAGAAAACTAATTAAGACCTGACTCCTGTAAAACCAAAGAAAATAGAAAATGACCAATATTTAGAAAGTTTCTTTCTGCATAAATTAATTTCTTTCCCAATTTCAGGTGTAGTAACCAGTAGCCTTTAGTTAAAGCTGCTCAGCAGTGTTTCTTATTGCCTGATTATAATCTCTCAACAATGTTTTCTATTGTTTTCTTATAAAATTATAGAAACATTTGGGTTGGAAAAGTCTTCTAAGGTCAAGTCCAACCTTCCCTCAGCACTGTAAAAATCACCACTAAACCATGTCGCCAGGTGCCACATCCACACTGCTTTTAAATAATTCTGGGATTTTGTGGAGCCAGGATTCAAATCTATTTGCTTACTTGGCTTATTGTACATGGCTTTCACATTAACCTTCAGTAATGCAAAAGTTAGGTGTATAAAATCAATTTATCATAGCTTATTTTCTACACTGGAGACAGAGAGAGATGTCATATAATGAAGACAGAAATCATGGTTTTCATATGGGAATTGTCCCCTTCCTCACACTTAGTAAAGTAATTTTATTTCTTCAGATTCCCATCTGGCAGAAATGCAAAACACTAAATACTTCTCTTTTCTGAATAATCTTAAGTCCATGAAAACAAACAGAATGATGTCCCCCACTTGTATGGGACATCTGGAATCACCTTGCCAAGAAATATGCAAGTACCTCAAATTATCAAGATGTATCAGAAAGAAAATTTTTAATCGATACTGCTATTTAGGACTTCTGGGAATGGAAGATAAAGTACATCTGTACACAGATAAGGACACTCAAATTTAGCCTTTTTGTTCCTATTGAAAAGGAAAACCCAGGCATAACATAGAGAAAGGGTGCATCTGGATTAAAAAAAGAAAACCCAAACAACAAACCAAACCTAAAAAACCTCCAAGAAGCCACCAAATAAAACAAAAAAACAAAAACCAAAAAACAAAAAACCAAAAAATAAACCCCCAAAATAATAATAATTAAAAAAAAAAAAAGGTAGCAAATCCAGGAAAGTAAACCCTCCTAACAGTTATGGGAAGCCACAGAGAAGTGTCAGCCCCCATAAGATAATTAAATTAAAATTGGGTGACCTTTAGATTCCCTGAAGCCTTAAAAGGGTCTGGCTTGCTGCCATGGGAATGAGTCACTCCAGTCCTGTGGGTATAATTACGGTTACCACCAGGCAAACCATCTCAAACCTTCTACTGATCTCTTGCCTCAAGCAATAATCCTCCAGCCAGCCTCCAGCAGCAGAATTTGAGACGTGTATCATCACTCTCCAGCTCCCATGGAAGCTGTCTCTGTGTTTGATATCTGAGTGCAGCCCTCTCCCCATCCCTGGGTGATCTGGTAGTGATAGGTCTTTTAAACCCAGCAAGTACATGGCTTCTAGGCCCATGAAAATTCAGTTTTGTCATGACTCAGAGGAATAAAGAGTCAGCAGTTCTGTTGGCTGTGATTCCTTTTGCTCCAAGGCATTTGCTGTTCCAGTTGGGTTTCCATTTGGCAAGACTGAAAGGCTGGCAAATTCCTTATCAGGTTCCCTGTGCATGGCCAGCATTTGCCAACCTTCCCTACCTACAGGTAAAAGTGCAGGGTCCATTGGTGAACAGCCTGTGTTGGTTTTGGGAATGGCTGCTATTTCTGCAAATGGAAAATAATCTGTCTGTACCACTAAATTTTGGAAAACAAACAGTACAGTAATTATCTGGCCTCTCCAACGATTATTCAGTGGCCTAAACTCCCCCTATATGTTCACCTGAATCATAAGCGCACTTGGTATCTTGGGTTACAGTTAATGAGGGATGAGTGAATAACAATATTTAAAACTTACAATTAAGTTCTAACACTCAAGTATTAGACATGACATTTTCCATTGCCTCTCAAATACATCTTGTATGAACAAGAAAAGCAGGGGTCATGGTAGGTTTCTTGTCCTTCCTGCTTAACTCTCACAAGAAAAATCTGCCAAAAACTGAGAATCTCCAGGCTGCCTTCCTTAATGGATGTTTTTAACTAGGCACTGGTTTTAGAGGGAACTAGTAGCTACTTGAATATACCCCAATTAATACAGTAAATTTGCATGCTAGTTCCAAATTCAACATTATACCTACTTTATGATGAATTATTGCCAGACATATCCACTGGTGAAACGGGAGAACAGTGGTGATGACTAACTCTGTGCTGCAAGATGTAAAAAAATGAATCTGTGCCCTCTGCAGGGCAAAGGGGCTGAGTTTGCAGCCCAGAGCATCAGAGATTTCACCGCTCTCAATTTCAGCATGTTTTGGTCTCTGGAGTCTACCCACTTAGCTGGTTTCTCATCTGAGGCATGGATAATAATAATAATTATAATTATTAACCCACTCCCTTTAGGGTTTTGGGTATAAGAGATAGAAAACTCTTATTTATTGGAGACTTGGAGGTAAATCTTCGTTCCAAACACCAGTGTATCACTACCCTTGGTTTTGCTACACAAATCACAAAGCCAGCAAAACCTGACTGTTTATAATGAAACAGGTTTCACTTCAGCTTCAAACAGGAACAAATAAAATCAAGGCAAACAAAGCTTGTGGGGTTTTGTGTGTTTAAAGCCTCTTGAATACAGAAACAACAACACAGAAACTCAAAGCTCTCAAGGCTGAAGCATGTGAGACTTATTCTTCTTCAGCCACAAAGAGATCCTTTTCTGCCTTGTGGCTTGAAAACCTCCTGGTCAAGAGTAGGGGCTCATTTTCTTTGGTCCTGACATTTTCCTGGTTTTGCCTGAGGAACTAGAGCAGGGTGAAGCAGTTTAGGGTTTGCATTTGTTTCATTTGTTTCCTTTTAAACTGACAGAGACTTTGGGCACTTGAAAGAAGACAGCACTGTTGCCTAGTAGTCATTTCCGATATTCTGGTACTACCTGTTTATTACTTATTTCTTTTCCTCCAGCACTGCCATCTACTTTATGTTGTACCTCAAATTCACACTTGTTCACATATTTGAAGAAAGGCTCCAGAGTTGCTTGGGGGATTTTTGTTTTGTTTTTGTGTGTGAGGTTTTTTTGTTTATTTGTTTGGGGTTTTTTGTTATTTTCATTATTTTGTTTGGGGGTTTTTATTTCTTTGTTTTTGTAGATCTCGTTGTTTTGTTGGTTTTTTTTTTTTTGTTTGGGTTTTTCTTCATGGTTTTGGTTCTTTGATTTGTTTGTGGATTTTTGGAAGGGATATGGATCACATCCTCTGAATGGGATCCTTCTATTTATGTATATTATACATATTCAGGTATAACCACATGCATACATATCCACATTTAATAACTGAAAGTGCTGATTGCTTTTCTTAAAATAATAAATAATAGAAAAAGACCACCTAATTATTCATGGCAAGCATTGTCTGGAAATTGCACAAATAATGAAGTGTGGGTCTAAAATAAAATTTCTTTATATAACAATTTTTGCATTTTATTCAGAAGAAAACTAAAGAATAATCCTTCATGATACAGGGAAAAATATCAATAAAATTGTGAAAAATCTTGATTTTCTTCATCCAGTTTTTTCAATGAAAATATGTAGTACTAATTTCTTCTCATTCTGTCATGGCCCAAGTGTGTAAACAATATAAGACCAAGATCCTGAATGAGAATCTTGTATAGACAGCATCTATTTTTCTGTTTAATGTACAGATGTGATCCCAGGGGCCTTTCTCACTCTTTAGAAATTTATAGAGACCCATCAATATTCTGTTAGAATTGGACTAGGTTTGTGTTTTATCTGCTGTATTGCTGATATTTATATGAGACACAGAATTTGCTTATTGCCTGTTAATTATATGCTGTTAAGCAGTCAATAAACAACTTTGATCCTGATTTGTTTGAATTTGTACATGGCAGTGCAAATTCAACTTTTTCCTGTGACTCTGATCTATAGAAAAAAGAGTCATTGTACCTAAGTTTTAATATTTAACTGAGATGTCAGCTGAGCAAATTGGTCACCCCAGGCTCCCTTCCTGGGAGGCAATGGGACATCCTGGTTCTGGGTAGAAATTTGTGTCCTGCATTTACTGCATGACCTCCATGGTTATGGAGAGAATCTTCAGGCACCAGGCCTTTAGGAAAATGCCCCAATCAAGTGGCTGGATAGGTGTTGGAGTGTCCTAGCCTTTTTCTGGGCTGGAAGAAACTCTTACCCTCTCTTATTGGGATCCACAGCCTTGAATTTTGAAAAAGCAACTATTTGAAGAGAACTTCAGGCAGACTTCATTTGCTGAAATGCTCAGTAGTCAGAGGCTTTGATCAGACACTGGAAAAGCTTAGATCCCAAATCTATTCACAAGCACTTGGACATATTATTTCATTCAAATCACTTTGTTATCAAAACTCTGGAATCCCATAGGGCAGGTAGACACTTTATTAGCACTTATAAAAATGAATTAAAGAATGCTTGGGAATGTTCCTGACATTGGGAAATGACTATAGATATGCTTTAATTGCTCATCTCTGGCACTGTTCTGGTCCGCAGTTTGCGTGGAAATTGGCAGTTTGGGAAGGGGAAGAGGGTTTATTTACATGCCTTATTCTGAGACAACAATCCCAGGTGTGTTTAACATCCCTACATGCTCATAACCTGTCTGCCCAATCTGAGCTGGCATCTGATTTCCAAGAAATTCTAATTGTTTGTTGGAGTGTGCTGAGGGAAAGCTGGGTACTGTTCTGCACCATGGAATGCTAGCAAGCTACACAAGCTGTGGATACACCAGTGTTAAAAAACAAGTACTAAAATCAAGTACCCAGTCTCTGCAGGTGCATATTCCATTGTAACAGGTCACCTTCATGAGCTAAAACTTGGTCAAAACTGTAGAAATTAGGAAATCACATTTGTATAGAGGTGGGGAAGGGAGTCAGGTGTGTTCACTGTTGCCAAAGCCACCAGACAGACACACCTTTGTTGAGAGTGTGACCAAACCTCACCTGCTGCCACTGAGAGCAACACAGCCTTGTGACAGCAGAAACAGAGGGGTTAAGCAAAGCCTCATTCTTATAGTTCATTCTACTGAGGTAAATCCAACTTGTACCAATGAGTGATGAAGATTTGGGTATGGGTTTCTTTTTTTTATTTTGCCTAAAAGAAATGCTACAATAAGTTCAGGACTTTTCTATGCATATAGCTAGAGTCATCACTGGTTTCACAAGAGACAGAAACAGCAAGGAACCAGCAAGGAACAGCAGGTCAGCCAGACAAAAATCAGTGAGACAGCCTGCAAAGAGCATAGCAGCAGTGGGAGTTTTGGCTTGAGAATTAAACCTGACAACAACAGGTCCACAACACCCCCCAAAAAAATTCAGCAGCATGCTTAGCACTAACTGCAGCCCTGCTGACATTTTACTGACCTGCCCCATTGGGGCCCCAGCTGATGGGAACTGAATGTGTACGGTGACTAAATGATCTTTTTACTTCTGGCAAATCAGCAGGGAACCAAAAAGTAAATTTGCTGATCACTTGCTATTCTCAGTGGCAAAATCCATGGCTTCTCATGCCTCCCACCGTGAACATAAATTCATTTGAAAAACAAACAACATAGAAGAGGGAAAAATAGGCTCTTAATGCAAATTGCCTTGTACTAAGCAAATAAAGAGGCTAATAATAAGTGATAGCAGTGCAGACTCATGCCTTTGTCAAAAGAAAAAAAAAAAGTCTTATTTGGTATCATTCACAGTTACAAATTAAGACATTACAGGGATGTCTGTCTGGTTTGTGCAATTGTGGATTATTAATCTTTATTTTTATGTCCATTTTCAGGTCAGCAAATTCTCTTATCTTTGAATATCATATAATGAAATCACCAATAGATTTGGAATTTCTTCAAGTATCATATTTTCATCTCTCCCTCTTCCCTCCAAGTTCCTTCCCACAGTCCCCACATCCTAGATCAAGACTCTATGATTTATGGTAAAATTTTGTTCAATTTCTTTTAGTTTTATGAAGCAAAAATCCCCCTGAGGGTTTTTTTGGAAAGTTCATCCTTTTAACACAGAACACAAATCCCATTGTGTACCTGAGAGGTCCCATTTTGGTGAACTACCATCCTATTAATCACAAGACACAAAATGCTTATTTCACAAACATAAAATGAAATGGAAAGTAGGCTCAGAGTTACAGCTACTTAATGAGGTACCACTCAAATTACAGCTATTTAATGAGTTACCATTAATCAGCAGGGCTGTGGTAAATGATTGTGTGTACATATATTCTTAGGCCATGACATATAGGAGATAATATACATTATTTCTGCTTACAGGATGCCAGAGCACCATCACAGCAGGTTGCCATAACTCACCTGAGGCATGAAACTTATTGAATAGTAGTAAATGGTTGTTATTGGTCTGGTCTAGACAGCTGAGTGACTGCAAAGGACCACTTTGAAGAGCATGGAATTCAAAAGAAATAATGGGCAGCCACTCAGGGGATTTGCAGAAGAGATTCTAGGCTAGGTGTTGAGAAGAGCAGTATGTTAACATATTGAATGAATATATTTCCTAAATTAGTTAAAGTCTATCTGTACATTAATTTCATGATTTTCTACTGCTATGAATAACAAATGATGCAAAAAAACAAAGGTAGAAAAATGATAAACCATTCCATACTTTTCTGTGAAATTCTATGTAAGTTAATGGATGGGGCTTTATTTTTCTCTGGTCAGATGATACATTACTGAGAGGTCGAAAAAAAATTTACAGTTTAAATCTCTATTTTGCAACAGCAGCCATTTCTATGTTAAATAACTATTTTAGTTATTTAAAAGACAAATAACTGTTTTCTCGTGTTTTTCTGTGAATAGGTAAATTAAAGTCTAAGTCTAAATAGGTAAACTAAAGTCTAAGATAACCTGGTGGCCACACCTCACGTGCATGAGGGAAAATCTCTCTGGCTGATGAGGTATTCTTGGCTGTGATTTATCTATAGCAGTGTTTTACTCAAAAAGCCCAAGGGCTATTTCTGACAACAGCATTTTCTCTTTCAAAGGTACCTCAATTGAAATATTTAATCTAAGTGTAAACAAGGCAGAAATGGAGTGATGTATTTTTGTCCAAAATCTGTTAAAAAATTAAAAGCACAGAAAAAAATAGATGAATCTCATCAAAAAGACCAGTGGTAGCAGACATGGCTGAGGTTCTGTGGTCAGATAAGTTACTTTTGAAATGTGTAATGATTTATGTATTTTATCCAGGTCTTGGACAGTCAGAAAGTTTGTAGAAATTTCGTATTCAAATGTACTTAGGAAGTACAAGCAGGAACACTACAGAAATATAAGATTATATTTGTCATTTTAGCCCAAAGGACAAAGTATGTGTTTCAACGTAGATATTTGGGGATAATAAATGAGTAATTCCTTTTTAAGAGGAACCCTAAGATGTTTTATTGATGACTAGTGCAGGCACACAGGTGACTGTTCACATCTTCAGTTCCTTTCACTGTGTTTCACTGAAACCTTCCATGTGACCAAAGCCTTACACTAACTGTCCCATGAAGTTATTCTATGTATAAATCCTGGCTTCTAACAAATGTCAAGCCATTTGATCTTCAGCACTGACAAAGCTGGACATTATGGAGATATCTGAAGGAATGTAATTTGCTAATTCTTGGCAGTATAGCTAATTGTTATATTCCAAATCATTATTATTTACTGCGCCAGTGTGTAAAAATGCTGTCACAAGTGATCATCATCTAAATAATCAAAGCAGGTTTCAAGAAAGGACTAACTCAGACAAGCTCAGGATAGAAAATCTTGAGCATAGCAGTAAGATAAATGGGGCCTGGGTAAGGGTTTGTCCACACCCAGGGGCAGGATTTTGTCCCACGAGAACAAACATATTTTTGGAAATGCTTTGTATAAAAAAAAGTTCCTGTGTGCAACGTGAACACGCTGCCCTGAAGGGATTTGATTTTCTTGTTTTCAGAGAGGTAAAGAGGTTTTAGTCAAATGGACTAAAAGGCTCAGCCATGCCTCCTGACATCAGAACCAGGAAACATGGACAGCTCCTTCCCAAACAGTGAAGAGACATCTACAGACTCTAGGGAAAACTGCACAGAATTCTGAAATTGCTGAAAGGACTTAGCTTTAGCTGTGCTTCAACTTTTATCACTGTTCTGGAGTCTTTGAGAAGATTTTTCTTTGCAAGTGTCCGTGGTTGTGTATTAGGTTCTTCCTAAGAGGGAAGGTTCTTCCCCCAGAGGGTGGCTGGGCACTGAACAGGCTCCCCAGGGCAGTGGTCACAGCACCAGCCTGGCAGAGCTCAAGGAGGGTTTGGACAATGCTCTGGGGCACAGGGGGTGACTCTGGGGGATGGTGCTGTGCAGGGCCAGGAGCTGGATTCAGTGATCCTTGTGGGTCCTTTCCAACCCAGGATATTCTGTGACTCTGTGATTCTGTTTTCCCTTAACTCTGTGTGATCTGGAAGTAGACGGCCCACAAGACCCTCTCTGTTCCCATTATGGAAAGGAAGATAGAAAAACAAGAACTGTTCTAGCTCTTTTTCTAGGTCCTGAATACCCTATTATTATTGCAACTAATATGCAGTCTGAAATATTGAAACAGAAAAATTTTGCTAATACAATTTTTGATAATATAATTTCAGAAATAAAGTAGCTGTGACCCTGAGGGGAGACTGTCAATTTCAGTCATACCTAAGGCAATGGAAAATGTTGGATCCCTCAGGAAGGAAAGGAGTGCCTCCTTGAATGCATGTGGCACATCACCCTCAGCCCAGGGAGCACTCACTGCCTCCATGGACACTCTTTTTGGCTGGCTGCACAAAAAGAAACACTTCTCAGCCCTGAAATAAAGAAAGTTAGTTAGAGCCAGACTGAGCACAGAGCTGCATCACAGTGAAAAGGAGCTATTTCTGAAAGATTATTCTGCCTGGACTTTCTCAAAGTCCTGTTGACTTTGTGTTTCTTTTCATAGATATTCTGATTCCTACATGTACAAATAGGACTTAGCTGAGTACTTATACATTTCACAAACAGAGGTTCAAAAGTATGTTAGCAATCCAATTTATCAGATTTTTTTTTCTATTGTACAATCCATGATTCATAATTTAAATCCTTGTGCTGTGTAGACTCATCTCTCAAAGGAAATAAAAAGTGTCTTGACCGTAATGGCCTACTATTTGTGAGATTCACCTCTGAAACTCAAAGCTCTTTCCTTTATTGAAAGTACTGATGGTTTATTTGAAGATGTCTCCAGATTAAATTTAAATGGTAAAGAAATTACAAACAGTCCAATTCCCTTAATAACAAGAGGAAGAAAGTAGTGCTGATGTTAATTTCCAGCTTAACTGATTAAATGAAATCTTGCAAATTTTATGAGTTTTACTCTAAAACAAAACAGGCAGATTTTAATGAAGCATCTCCTTCAGTAATGGCTATGCATTCAAAACACATTAAAGAAGAAAGTGGTTCTGTAGCAAAATTAGATTAATTTTCATTGATAAAGTAAATTGAAATGAAATGAAATGAAATGAAATGAAATGAAATGAAGGATACCTTTGTATTTTAGTCGATAAAACTTCAATAGACTGACATTTCCTGATGTATTGCAGATATCGTGTTGGCATGAAACACTGGGATCATGAATGCTTGATGACGATCTGCAACTTTATTTTTTATATATAAATATTTAGCTTTGGTCATACTTATGTCACTGACTGGTCCTAAACATGCCACTCCTGGCCAGTGTCTGTCAAGCTGATAGATAACAGTCTCCTTTAATGCAGATTTTGCAGTTTATTCATACATTTCCTTGTACTCCAGTAACTGTATCAATAGAAATTTTATCTAAATTTCCAGATCTCTTTCTTTTGATATTTGACTATTTTTGCTTGCCCTATCCACTACTGTATGGACAACACTTCATTTCTTCCTTTTTTTTTTTTTTTTTTTCCCTGCAGTTGCCTTTATAAATTCTTACAGTTAACTTGTTGCTCTTGGGTTTTGAATTCCCTCTTTTCCCAAGCTCTAAAAATTACATTTTCTTCAGCATGCTGTGAGTCCTATTTTCTAGATTTCTAGGATCATTTTTGCTTCTCTTCTCTGGCCTCCTCCCAGCTGTTCACAACTATTTTAAAGTATGTTGTGTAACACTAAGGAGAGCATTTCAGCCGAAGCCACTGAGTAGATTAGAAGGATTACTGAGATTACCACATACATCTTGCAAGATACAATTTTTGCTTTCATATGACCTAAATTGTTTTGGCTCTTATCCCTTATTTTTTTTTCATTTTACAGATGCAAAACCTATATACATATAGATTATGTGAATCACCCCATTTCACATAGGAAATTCTGAGATCTTGGAATTGAGTATACATATGCTAAATCTGGGAGAAACTTTGTATTCCATGAGCCACATCTGAGTTTCATACAGCATTGTCTCCCTCTGAATTCAGCAGTTTCACTGGTCTTTCCAACATTTTCACCACTGCCAAACACTTTCTCTATTTCTTGATTGTCCCTTTTATCTGTACTAAAATTCTCAGAAGGATTAATTTTTCTCACTGGTTACATGAATCTCACACAAAATGGACTCAAGCATTTCTCGTTGGATCACCTGTTCCAGCTTTTGCCTATTTTTATTGTTATTCTAAAGACAGAATCATAGAATGTTTTGGGTTGAAAGGGACCTTAAAGATCATCTTATTCTGAATCCCCCACTCTTGGTTTTTGTTGGTTTTTTTTTTTGGTTTTTTTTTTTTTTTAATTTTTTTTTCTCTTATGTGTTTTTTTTTCACGGTGCACCGAGAAAAACAAGAATGTAAAAGTCTTTTTCCCACAGCCAGAGATTCAAAAAAATGGTCGTGAGCCATCTCTTCTGTTTTTTCATGGTTGCTTATTCTTTCTTATCTCTACATTATTTTTCCTGACCAGCAGGAGTCTGCTCTGCAGGTCAGTCCAGGCACAAATCCCACCCACACAGGCTGGTGTGTACTTTTATATTAAAACCCACATAAACAGTATTTATAAAAAGTCTCCAATACATATCACCTTTGTTAGAAAGTCAGTCTCTATTCTAAACCAATTAGTGTCATCATCACTGCAGAAGATGGAGCAGATGAAGAAGGAAGAAGCTTAAAAAACCACGAGACTCTTCCCTCTTGTCTTCATATGCTTATCATTCTAAAAAACCCATAAATCTAAAATTCTCACCCTGTGATAAACTATGCTACTATCTAATACACCCTCCTGAAAGTTCTGCTTCATCCCAGAAGCCCATAAGAAGCCCTTTCCATGAACAAAGGTTAAAAACAGTGTTTGTCAAGGGTTTTTCATCCCTTTAACATACAACGAAATATTTCCCAGAATTTCTGATTCTGACACCCTGCCATGGGGAAATCCCTGTTTTACTTCTAAAGCTTAATAGAAGAAAAAATTCTGATAAACTGAATTGCTGACATACTTCTGAAACTCTGCTTATGAAATGAGTAAGGGCTCAGCCCTATCCTATTTGTACATGTAGAAATACCCTGCCATGGGCAGGCTTATTTTTGCTTTATATGAGTGCAGAAACATAAGGGAAACTTCATTGTTCACAATTGAAAAAAGAGACCTTCTACTAAAAGAATTATAAGACTAAGTGGACATGAAAAACAGAGTAAGTGATTGCTATTAATCTAGTTATTTCACCTGCAAAAGCAGAACTCAACTAAATTTGGGGTATTTTTTTTCAGTTTAAGAAATGTTTTCAGCCCATTAGCATGTGATGGAATTTCACAGCAAAGACATATCTTGGTAAATCACGAGGGGAGGATACTGTGGGAAACATGCAAAATCTGATAATATACTTAGGTCGTAATGAAAGTCCTTGAATTGATAATATTGGACGTGCTCAGAATGAGAGATATGAGAAATTTGGTGCAGGACAAGTATCCTTTTTGTGCTACTCCTGTGACATAGGCCATGAGAGCCAGTTTACATCAACAGGGAGCTCTCAGCCTGGTAACAACAGGTCAGTGATCAGAAATGGCTGAATTTAGAGAAAAAACTCCTTCATCCTGCTCTAAAGTCTGATCTTGCAACACGCAGGCAACTCTGCTCCTAATTCAATGGGTTTTTAAGTTATGGAATTGCTTCGAACATATTAGTCTTACTTGACTTCTTCCAGATTATTCTTATTCTAAACATGTAGCGTTGGCATTTCCTGGATGTTTGGTTCCTTGCAAGATGTGGTTTCAAGTGCAAAGGAGTGGTGATTCTGACCTGAATAGGATTTTAGGACAAGGTATTGGAGAGACAGCAATATGAAATGTCTCAGGTACTTATGGTTAGGAGTTGGGTTTTTTGGTTGGGTTGAGTTGGGCTTTTGTAAATATTCACCAAATTAAATACGAGCACTTTAAAAAAAATGAGATCTATTTATCTTCTGTAGTCTAATCATGGTAATTGAAGGTTAGCCTTCTTTCCCTCTGTATTTTCCTAGGCTGTAATCCATTTTAGGATTCTGTTATGGCACATGAAATGGATCATCTGTACTACAATGGAGACTGTGGTGATGAAGTACCTTCCATTTTCTCCCATTACGTTTTCAAAGAAGACTGATGAATAAGATCCTCAGAAACAATTACAAAGAGGGAGATCCATCAACAGTCAAGACTGACCTTTTTTTTTCCCCAAAAGTTTTTTTTTCTAGCTCAGTTTGACTTCATTTCTAGAGTTTTGAGCATCTTTTCTTGTGGACATTTATGTACAGAGTCTGCAGTAAAATCAAATTAGTCCAGACAGCCAATTTTGAAGGCAGTGTTTGAAATGGATTAAGAAAACCAAATTCAAATTGATGATTCTTTACATCTATTTTGTCTTTACTGCTAAAAAAGGGTTAATCATTCTTATCTTACTAGAATGCAGTTGCTCTCATTTCCATGAGAAAAAAATAAAAATAAAATAACAATTTAAAGGAATTTTCATTTTTGTGAAAGGAGAGTTTTAGGCTGCTTTGTACTTCTGAAAGTCTGCAAACCTTCCTATTTTGAGAACAACTTGTTCTTCTAGACGTACCTCAGGTTTTGGCAAATTTCTTTCCAGTTTCCCATACAGTTCTTCCAGCCAGCCTGGAGTATGTGTTCTACAAATTCCCTTACAAGCTGTTGTTGAAATTATTTACTTAATTGTATCTATTTTTTATGTCTTTTGCTCACAGCACTTAAATAAAGCCAGGATTTCCTGGAACAATATATGGAACAAGGAAATATGGAACAAGGAAAGGCCATACTGTGGTATTCCTCTGTTTGTGCCTTGAATGAAGGCAAATCCCAATGGAAGGAGCTCCATATATTCTAGTGATAGCTGACATCAATGAAATGCACATAAACCATGCTAGGATAATCATAAACTCTCTGTATTTCCTCAATTTTTCAGGAAAAAAAACCCCAATTGTTTTTTAAACCATGTAATAAACTACGGTGTGGAAGATATTTTGGCACACAGACAGAAAGAAGGTGTACATCACCAAAAGAAATGCAGAGGCATGATTTAAAGTAGTGAGTTCAGAAGGGATTATTTTTCCTTTTCTGTTTTGCAATGAATCTTTTGCTACAATGCAAGCTAATTTTGAATTTAAATTCAAATTAAATGTTTCTTAGTTCATGTGTTTGGAAAATCAGAAGTTTATTATTTCCTTGGATCATGTGTTTGCTACAGGTAAAGTAATTTCCAAGTTTAGGGATTTAGGTGATAGAAATAGAACATATAGAAAACATTCATATAGTCTAAATCTTCCTAAATGTATTGAAAATTGAAGAATAAAGTTCTTCAGTAGTTTCATTTTGCCTGGATTGCAGGATGAAAACAGATTTTGTCTTTACTACTGATTTGTTTTTGGCTTAAACAATAATATTCTCTCCAAAATTCTTGCCACTAGGAGTCAAGATTAGTATTTTCTCTCACTGCTTTAATGAGCATTTTGACATATTGTGATGAATCTCTGTAGAGCACTGCTAAGAGCACTTCTGACTTCAGGGGAATGAATCATTATTGACATAGTAAAATCAAAAATTCATGTATATGCACCAAGACATAAACACATTGCCTGTTCTAGACCTGGTTCTCAGCACAATGGGAAAATGAAGGGTGATCCATGGTAAATACTGGAAACTGGTTAGATATTGAACAAACCCGATATTTTCTACAAGGTGAAAAAAATGCTTTACCTGGCAATAGATAGAATGTACACATCTGAATTTTAACAGTGCTGAGAATGGGATCAAGTCAATTAAACAGCGAATTGATAACACAGTACTTGTCTGACTCAGTTAATCTTCATGGCTTTCCTGGCTGCACAGCTGCAAGACACAGAACCAAAGCTTTTGCTGCCAGCAGTAGAGCTGGGATCAGTGGTGCAGATTTTCACCATGTGTTCAGTGGTGTCAGACTGGAAGAGCTTGTTTCTTTTTCCAGGGGGTATTAGCTCTTGTCTTTCTGACATGTCAAGAATATTGCTCATGTTTGAAAAGTCCTCAAAGAAAGCAAAAGTAGAGGATGGCACTAGGTAATATTTCCTCCAGAGGTCTTTAACTTTGCATGAAAGCTCCTCACTGGATACCTTTCTTTCTATTTCAGACATCCAAAATGTCATCTCAGCTGCCTCTCAAATTGCAGCCAATGAAGAAAAGACAGCGGGATAACCTGCTTTATTTGTCTATTTTAGCAAGTATTAAAAGCCATTCTTTATTCCATTGTTTAGAAATGCAACCCAAACCAGTACTTCAAAGATAAAGGTCCACATGCCAGATCTCCAGAATTAACTGCAGTGGGTACCACTCAGTGTTGTGGGTAATACTTTATCTCCTCTGACAGTTTTGTCTAGAATAAGGTTAATTTTTTGTTATAGCTAAGACATTTTTGGAATTATTTTTGTGAGGCAGTGTCTCCCAATCAAACCCTTCAAAGATTATGTCCACAGATTAGTTTAAATCCATATGTGTGCTTTCATCCTCTCTACCTCTTAATTTTTTTTTTTTTAAAGTGCCTAATAATTTGTGTTTTAAGTCTTCGCGTGATGATGCAATTAAAACTCAAACTGCAATTTAGGTCCCACTGCAAAATGAGCAAACTAATCATGAAATACTCATCTCTTTACTCCCTCTGACAGGTCATTTTATAGAACTAGCAGGTAAAGAATCCTTTTACAAGTAAGAAAAAATTAATGAAGGAATACATCCCAGGATTCCCTGGGAAAACATAGAGTAAGACATTTAAAAATTTTCTCTAGGGATTTTAAGATCATAATTAACTGAAGTTGTTTCAGTATGTCAGACTAACTGTATCATCAGCATTCGCCCCTATCTTATAATTGTGATTGGACTCACAGAAGCAGATTTTTCAGAGTCAGTCATATTCCCAGGAGGACACAATTGGATCAAAATGAAGCTGACTCGTGCCCTCGATGGGCTTAATTAACAAGTATAAATGCTTTACAGCCTGGATTAAATACCTGCCTGCTCTTGCCCATATATTTCAGCTTAGTGCTTTGTGGAAATTCCTCTGATGCTTTCATATTGGCATTCCTCAACTTCCAGGCAGGTTTTTTTCTAAAAATCTAGTATTTCTTACCATAGTGTTATCCTAAATATTATGGATATTAATTATGGCATGGATTGAGCATGCAGTCTCACAGGGAAGTGAATGATTCAGAGTCTGAATGCAGAGAAGCCAGGAGAAGAAACTGCAGGAGCAGAATGGACAATGGTGGCATCTTTGGCTCATACTGACAGGACCAAAACCACTCTCTTGAAAACTGTGAAAATTAAGGTTTTTCACACAGGTATTAATTGGTGTCCTGAAGGACTGCATCTCTAAATTTTCATTATATGTAAAATGTGTCAGATATTTTTGTGAAAAATGGGCCAATGCATTTCACATGTTTTCATCAGGTTCAGAGAGGGAGATGTTGAATAAAAACAACACAGGTCTCAGGAGAACTCTGTAGTAATTCCAGAGCTTCACAACCCCAATAATGAGCCTGCAGAGAACATCCTTTTGCCTTAGAGGGTCTCCACACCTTTTGATTACTCCAGTAATTTTAAGTACCTCAAAACTCAACACCTGTGCAGAAAATGCCTTCAGTGCCTTGTCTTTGCAGTAAAGTAGTTTAGCAGAAAGTACTCCCCCATATGTGATGGGAAGTCTTACCCTGCAATTTATAATTGTACTTGGAAACATATAAACAGAGCAAGAAGGGAATAAACACAGAAACAGGACTCTAATGTACTCATTTCATCAGCTTTTCTTTCTGAAAAGTGGGTGTTAGGTTAAAAATAGCAGGATGGGACCAAGTAGGAAAACTACAGTGCAGCCTCTCTGCCTCATAAACAGTGAATTTGTCTGGGGGCTACAAGGAGAATGGAAGGATGAGCTCAGCTCATGTAAAATAACTGATGAATTGAGTACAGCTATTTGTGGCTCCTCTACAGAGCTTGATTTGTGATAGTGATGTTTCATCCAAGCATGGATATTATTCAGCCGTGGCTGGTTAGTTCTGTAATTGACAAAATCCTCTGCTAAAAAGAATCTCTTATCTGTTCTTGCTGGCCTTTATTTGTTTTGATGGATATATAGACTGATTTTCTTTTGGCTGTGTTCACTTTTATTTGAATGTGTGTGGTCCTCTTAAGTTTGTACTGGAACTGTTTATCCACTGCCTTATTTTCATATAAATAATGTCCAATTTGAGGCTTTCGGACATTTGAAATCAGACATTTTTTTTAATTATTATTATTATTTTTTGTAAATTCCTGGTACGCGCATTTAACATTTCTTATATTCCCAGTTCATAGCTTTCACACAGCCCTCAAAGTAACAGAATGAAGCCAGACTCTATTCTAATTTATTTATTTTTTGCTTAAATGAGTTACCATATTTTAAGCTGCTTTTAATTGTAACAAAATTGACCTTGCCTTAAAGTGTTCTACAAATGTCATCTAGATGTGAAGTGAGAAGCCATTTCCCCTTGTCCTGTCACTCCAGGCCCTTATCTATGTCCCTCTCCAACTCTTTTGGAGTCCCTTTAGGCACTGGAAGGTGATGGAAGGTCTCCTTGGAATCTTCTCTTTTCCAGACAGAACAACCACAGTTCTCAACTTGTCTTCACAAGAGAAATGCTCCTGCCCTTGGAGAATCTTCATTTCACTGCTATTTTTGTTAACTGGAAACCAGGGATAAGATGTTTGTATGAAAATTGGAATCACAGGTTTAAACTCTCATCTAATAAATACATAATTCATCCTGGTTCTGTAGTAAGGTAGTGAGTCTGCCTTTAAGTAGATAAAGAAGGATGTGGTAAAATATTGTCCACTCTTTGCAAAGCAACTCAGTCATGGGGTAGCCTGCTGAGGAGTATGCAGAACAAGAATCTGAGTTAAAAAAGGATTCACAGTAACAGGGATGGTCAAAATAATGTCTAATTCCTAGAAACTGGATGAGCCCTGGAAGGAAACCCTGGATCAAAACGTCAAAGGCCGAGAAAATTTAATTTCACTTGAAATCTCCTTCAGAAATATATTTTTCTGGAAAAAGGAAGCCTGAGATTTGGAACATTTCCCAACACTTTCTACAATGGTCTTGCAATTTCTTAGCACATGACCTTATGAATCCTGTAGAATTTATATTTAATCCTTCTTCTACTACCAATTCCTACCACTAATGAGCAGATCCTGAAATACAGTTTTAGTCATTCGCTCTCAGAAATACTGCAACACACAGAGATTGAATGCATGTTTTTTTGTTGAATTTTATTATATAGGTCTGGCCAACTACATGGAAGAAATTTTTAAGATATTTGCATGTCAAAAAAAGAGAAGCAGGAAATGGAAAAATAAAACAGCAAAACAAAACCAAACAAACAAAAAAAAAACCCTCCCAGATGCTAGGAATTATATACCTTTAAACCAATATTTGTCTGCATTTAACTGGAAGTGCTTGCTATAATACCATTCTTCCTGTAACTTCTGCCGTTAATAATTTCTTCAGTGTGTTCCTGAAGTGAAAACAGCGCAGACTTCATGAAGAGAACAATTGCTCTTTGTAGATGAAGGTTAAACTACCAGTGTAGAATTGCTTCCTACACAATGGGAGAAGTGAAAGGTTATAAAATATGTCTCCTGTCAAGTAGACAGCCTTAAAGTTTCCTAACTCTAAATGAATCCCTTGAATTGATATTCCAGCAGCATGGCTTGTGCTTCACAGGACTCAGCTCAGTTATAAAACAAGTAGATCCCTCCTATTTATGTAGAAAATCTGGAGAATGCAATTTGTCAAAGTATTTCTGAATAAATAATGCCACACTTGTGAACTGCTGAAGTTCAGTGTTCATGTGGTAGTAAATACTCAGCCCAAAAGAGCATGCATGTTTTGTTTTGTTTACATTTTAGAGCAGGTGGAAGGAGGAAAATCAGGAGGAAAATGATTATCAAAACATCAAACTGTGATTTTTCAAGCCTAAATAAAAAAGTTAAAGGACTTGCTATCATGGGCAATTATCAGGCTGACTTCTTTTACTTACCTGCATTTTTTGATGTTACTGAAGTATCTTCTAATTTTCATTGATCATACATTGCATTCTGCAGAAAATAGAACTGAAACAAATAAAATTTTAGGGCATTAGGAAGCTTTAAATTAAGTATTCCTCATAATTCAAAATGAACCCATTGTTCAAGAAACAAAAATGTTTTAAAATGGGACTTAATTGAGACTAATATGAATTAATTATCTGAAGATGTTGGAGTCACTGACCCTGGAGGTGTTTAAGAAAAGATTGGACATAGCAGTAGTCGAAATTGAGGTGTTTGGTTATAAGCTGGACTCAAGAGGTCTTTTCCAACCTAGCTGATTCTATGATATTGTAATTTCTGAATATTTAAAAAAAAATAAAAATATTTACTTACTAGCAGCCTGCTTTAATCTGGGAAAAACTGAATCTACATATCCAGCACTAGAAGATCAAATCCCTCAACTTTTACTTCTTCTGAGTCAGGCATCATTGAAAGCTAAGTATGGGCCCCGGACTTACCCTCTGATCTGAAAAGCACAGAAATCCACTGGAAATGCTACTGATTTTGATTACATGGTTAGTGCACTCTCACATCCTCAATTTGTGTCACTTTGCTTTGTTGCAAATTTAATAAATACTGCTACTACTACTACTACTACTACTACTACTACATTCCCAGTGCTAATGAGTAGGTTCAGTTTTAGCTGGATTTTAAAGACTCTGCTTGTCCTGTAGATTTTACTGCAAAGGCAGAAGTCATTAGAAGAGCTTGTGATGCATATGGTATTCAGCTCATTTCCAGAAGACTGTGGGATCCAATTTATTGATGCATATGTCATGTTTTCCTTAAGGTAAGCCAAGGGGAAAATTTGTAATATTTGAAGGATGGACAAAATTAATGTTTTCTAAACAAATCCCCCATCACTTTATAGAAATTACTGTCACTGCTTCACTCTTTCTGAGCATGGCCATGTCTTAATAAAGCTGTCTTTGGGTCTGATGTGTTTTTCCAAGAAGTGTAACTCAAAGAGCAGAATGTTGCTTTTTTCTCCTTGTGTGTGTTATGTTAGCCATAATGAGGCTAAAGCTGCTAGGTAACATTTATAATACAGAAATAACAAGAGTAATCAGCAGTGCATACTGGGGCTGATACATCAGCCCCAGGCCATATGGAAGTGAGGGGTTCACCTTACTAGTCCCAGCTTTAGAGAGAAACCGAAGTCCTTCACTCTGCAGTAATTTCTATTCAATAAATTCTAGGATGCCAAATGTAATGGAAATTTCTCAGAGCTTAAGCCCCAGTTGAGTGCAGAAAGCATCCTTCAAATAACGCTTGTTCATAAAACAGAATAATCAGACAGCTGAGAAAATGTCCTGCAATATGAGTTCATAGTGTTCTAGGACTTGGTGCTATAAATAGGTCTGTAACAGTGCATCCCTTCTTCCAGATAATTAGGGGGTTATGATAAAGCAATACACTACAAAATAGAGTTAGTATATAGTACTACAGTATATATTTCTTTGAAATACCAATTCTTGCTTGCTCACCCCTCCCTAGAGTTTTATTTTTCCCTTTGAGCTTATCAGAGTGTATTTTGTTGGAATAATATTTGTGTTTCAAGGTTTTGCCCTTTCTCAGCATTTATCACACAGGTTTCTCTTAAAATAAATAGATAAATAAATAAATAAATACATAAACTCCCCTTATTAATCCTCAAAAGTGTTAATTGATACTTAAACTGGTGTTGGTATTTAGAAGTGCTCAATAATACATGCATAGAAAAAATTATTTAATTCTTGTCTTAAATAACAAAATTGTCCACGTGTTTCAGTCAAGCTCCTTCTCATCTAACTGAAGGAAACAGTCTCAAAAATCAACCCAAGTGCATACAATTGTCAATGTACAGCCTTTATTCATAACAGAATATGAAAAAAAAAAAAAAATCAAAACAAGTTCTGACAGAGAGAGGATGATGAAAGCAGTGCTGTGTACAGATATTTTCTGCCTTTAGTTATCACAGTGATTCCTTTCTTCTAGCCTGGACTGAAAACACACAATTGACAGGCTTGTCCTGAATTTTTTTTTTTTTTTGAGTCGCTGATGTGATTTCACTTTGGGTAATGAAATATAAAATTTACAGATAGGGGTATTAGCTAAGGGGCATTTACCAAGAAATGAAACAAGGAAAGGGAGTTTGCAAGCATGGCCCATAGGTTGCTGCTGCCTTTGGTCTCCAGAAGACAGCAAATGAGTTTTTTTGCTTCTGCATCTGCACCTTGATGTGAGCAAAGCCACCAGCCCAGAATCCAGCTCAAACTTCCTGCACATGTGGAGTTGTGAAATTCAGAGGACTCCAGTGTTACAGCCAAGCAGCAAAGTGCTGTGTGATTTGGGGTTTGCTTTATTGTGCTTTGTCCTTTGCCTGTGGATCTCCATCTCCTTCTGTCATGGTTTGAATGACAGGTGACTGCTAAGGAAGGCAGGAACCTCCCTTGAAATGGTGAATTTAAAACCCCTTCCTCCCAATTATTATAACTTTGAAATTAAGAGGCTCTCAGGTGAAGATATGGGAATAAGAATAACAGTTCTTTATTAGGGGAACTAAAATAAACAAGAAAACAAAAACACATGCAGTAAGAAAAACAAATAACCCCGCTGACAGAGTCAGGATCCAAGCTGTCCCCCTCTGGGTCAGGGTGTTGGTGGCAGTGCCATTCCATGGTGGCTGCAGTCCCAGTGGCAGATGTGGCTCTGCTGAAGTGATGCTCCTGGAGAAAAGTGGAGTTTTTCACTGAAGGTCCAGTGGTGAGAGATGGGCCTGGTCTTCCTCTGAGAATCCAGAGGAAAAGGCTGCCTTGGTGTTCCAACTCCCAAATTTTTATCCAGATAGGAATACTTGGCTCCTCCCCCTGGCTGGAGCATTTCCCAGTGGGATGATGGAATTCTATCAGTGAGACTCAATGGCCCATCAGCAGAAGATCTCTGCCTGGAGGGAGGCTGGGTTGTGGCAGAGATCAGAAAACTGCCCCAGCAGGTTTATTGACAGTTGGCCATTGACAGACAATTACACCACCACAACCCAGTTTGATCAGATGGTGATAGTTTTGGTTACATTTTGCACTGCAGCCCATGACACCTTCCTACAAAGGCCGTTGTGCTGCCTGTTGAAAAGCTGGATTGGACCTGAAAGATGCTCAGCTTGGGATCCTGATAGGACAGTGTGGACCCCTCTGTATCCTGTGGACAATAAACGTGAGCACATGCAGTTGCTTTAAGGAATGTGCTGATCTTTCTGGCTTATCCCCATAAAGGAGGCACAGAGATGATATCTGTTTTTTCATCTGTCCTTTCTGTGATGTGCCTTCTACATCTGATTTACACAGAGCCTGGCAGAGGAAAAATTTAATTGTGCTCTGGGCTTTGTGTTTCTGAATGATAACTACCTAAGTATTATGGACACAGCACTTGCTTGAATCCCTTGTATATCATTTTAGGTAGAGAGTAAGAGATCAATAGTTTTGGAAACACCCAGTTGGAAATTATTTCTTGTTATTTATGGAGGAATGGACTTTTTGGAAGGAAACATAGGTATTATTCTCTTATCTTTAGTTTCTTTTTTTCTTCACCCTTCCCAAGAATTTTAGAACTATTTTGGGGTACCTCTGGTATCATTAGAGAAGGTGCTCACAGCCCAGATGAGTGATGAACTGTCCACCACTTATAATTTTGTCTGTCTCTTCATGGCAATAGAAAAAACAAATCAAAAAACACAATCAGGTGTGAAAGAACTGCTAAGCAAATAAATGAATTTTACTAATTCCAGATCCAAAGTGAACTTCAAAGATAACTCATATGAGCTCATGACAATGTGGTGATCAAAAGAGTTTGGGAAAGCTGTTCTTTGCCTTAATATATGAAACTCCACCATAATAACAATTCAGCTTCAGCTGCAGTAAGACCAGTGAATTCTGTGGCATTCAGTGGTGACATGGATCCACGGGTGATTACAGTCTCCTGAGATGTTTAGACTCACCTGTGGCTATTTGCAACCATCTACATTTAGTGTTATTTAGGTATTGATGGACTTTGAGTCCACTGGAAATTCTCAGTTAATGTGTAGTTTAATAGTGCATTCTCACAACTTCTGTCTGCATACTCCATAAATAAATACAGCATTTTAAGGAATAGTTTTCCATAATGATAGTTGAATACATGATAGCAGCAACAATCCAAGATAAGGATCTTTAGGCTTTTTGTCTAGCTCTAAAGCAACATCTCTGTGTTGAGCTGATGGATTTCTGAGACTGAAGGTAGAGGATTTGCTTTCTGAGGTTTTATCAAAAGTGCCAAGTGGAAGAAGGATATCTAGTAATAACTGGTACCTCAGCTTTTAAACACAATCCAAGGATTTCCCAATCAGTTTCTTCATCTTTCCTTCTCAGAAAAAACATAGAGCAGCCAACCAACTCTTTGCAGCCAGGTATTAATTACTCTGACAATCAGCCACTGTCTCCTAGTGAACAGCAGTGTTGGGGACTGGTAGGATCCGTTTCTAGAGGTGACAAACTGTTGGTGTCCTGTGGTTTGGACCTACCTGTAATGTCAGAAAATCATGCAATAATTTATACATCAAATTACTGCCTAATCTTCCCTGCACTCCAGTAAGGCAGACAAGAGTGGGAGGGTGACAAACACAGAGGAAATGTGCACAGAAAGTCCAAGCCAGTCAGTGACTGGGCTACAACTCAGTCTAATTGCTGAGGCTGTTTCAAGGTACAAAACCAGCTCATAAGGAAATACTGATTGAAAATACTGACTGAACTAATGACCCAAAGTCACAAAAGTTTCTCATTCCACACCACTGCTACAAATTTGACACCAACTCAGTATTGTTACCTGTAGTACAGCAAAATTTGGATAACTCTGTGTTTTGTCACTGAATTTTTAGTAATTGTTAAGAATAAATGTTTCTCTGGACTTTGTATTCAGTGGAAAAAGGGACACTAAAGATAACTGGGTTGCTAAGGTTAATTATATTTTATGTTTTTATTGAAGGCAATTTAATTTGGCATTACCTAGAGGAAAGAAGAAAGGACAATAATCAGACATGGAGCATAGCTAAGAATATTCAGCTTTTTATTCTGCATATTGAAAACTCAGTTGGTCTGAAACTATGTTTCTCTGTGACCCAAAGGACATCACAAATGAAATAAAATCAGGTTATCTTCTCTTTTTTGAATAACTGTCACAAGGATAAAGGAGGAGAGAATTCAGGATAGGATTTTTTTTTTGCTATATTACAGTTTCTGACCTCAATTTTATCCTAATAGATTCAATAAGTATAAATATTGAAATATGATCTATACGAAGAGGCATAGTTTATTTAAAACAGCTGAGGAAATGTAATTTTCTTGAAATTTAAATAATTGAACAATGTCTTTTGCCAAGAGTGAAAGCAGAGGGAGTATACGCACTCCACTGTAGTAAAGAGTTAAAGCTGTCAAAGTTAATTTTGTGCGTTTCAGATTGCAGGGATGTTAAACCAGAGCTGGGAAGGACAGATAATTTTTATGCCAAATTAAGGATGACTCTAAAACCTAGTGACCTTTAAATGGGATGTGGAAACCAAAGATAATTGAGTGGCATGTCTGCTAATTATTTAAAGGAATTAATAATTCAGAATAAGACAACTGTCTCTGACTTGGTCTACAACTGGAGGGACACACATCCCGTTCTGAGGATCACTCATCTGCCTTGTGACCTCTATTTGAGGTATTCTAAATTCAGTCTAAGATATATGGGATAAATTAGAATACTGGAAATTATAGAAGAGGTCAACTTGTAAGTGTTGCTATATGGCAGAGGAGCTCAGAGCTGTCACTGAACCAGTAGATTTCAAATAAATGGGGATAGGGAAGATACTGATTCAGGTGTGGACTGGAGGTACCCTGACCACAAAACTCTGGGGCAGCTGGACATCTCTGGGATACATCCTAGGAGTGCCCATCATTTGTTTGTTAGCACTGATCCAGATTTCTGACTACAGGTAGGTGCAAAATATGAGGAAGACTGAGGGCTCTGTTGATGGACAGAGATTTGTCTGAGCAGAACTTTATCTTGATTGTATATATACCTGTGTCTGAGTTTGACATCCAGGGCTCCTGTTACAAGCAAAACTGTGGGAGGAGGCATTCTGTGCACAATTAGCACAGTCTTGAGGTAGATGTGGAAATAGTTCAACTTCATTAATCAAAATAAGTGCTAATTTATCTCTATAGGTGCAACACCCACCCACCCACCCCACCCACCCCCCCTTGATCTGATCAGTGTTTTGAAGATATGTAACTGTGGATGAGATTAGTTTCACAGAAATCACAGATATCATATAGGGACCTTGATAATATGAACAGAGATCTGCCCGGGACATGCAGGCAAAACTCTGCAGACTCCTGAAAAAATTAAGTTTTTCTTGACTTCCTTGACATTTTCATTTCAAACAGAGAATTTTGCTTGTCTTTTATGTGTTAGTAGGGGTTGAAATAAACTGGTTTTGGATTGTCAAAGCAAGTCAAGTATGCACTTTAACTAACCTTGAATAATGTATTATGCTTTTTTCTCTTGCTCTCTTCATGGTCTAAGTATCCTTGGGAAAAGTCAGCCAAGATGTGGCATGTGCTTAACAACAGTCATGAACTTCACAACTTTTTATGCCAATGATATTTAACATGTACTAAAAGCTAGGAGATCATTTTTCTATTGAGAGACTCCTTGAAAAAAAAAAAAAAAAAGATATTTTTCAGCAGCATCTTTGAAGAAGTCCACCTAGCACGATGAATTATCTGGGCTGAATAGTGTAATTACTATGAGACATTTAAGATAAATAATGTTGGGTATTTCTGCAAAGCTCTGCCCCATGTTATCCATGTCCTTTGATACTAATCTTGGGGAGTTTAACTGTAGATGCAAGCTTCTAAATGTTGGTGTTGCCTTGTAGGTGCCTGTGTGAGAGCTGTGTGTCCAAGCACAGGAGAGGTCATCCAGCCAGTGCAGTGGAATTTAGGGAAGCATTTTCAGCAATGTGGGTGATTCCATCTGACCATCTGAACATTTCACAGACACAACTCTCTGTACTGAGCAATGGAAATGGGCTGGAATGACAGGTCATAAACATTTCAGCACCTAATTTTGAATGTCTTAATCTGTAAGTTGAGCTGCATCCATCATGCACATACTTACCCTTCTGGAAACTCAGTCAAAATAATATCTTATCCTTACCAACACACAAAGGGGATGAGAAAGAATGCTAATATTCTCTGTGAGGAGAGGACCTATGTAACTAATATTCACAAACACACAAAATATATTGCAGCAAATTTTATGAGTGTAAAGCCATCCACAGGTCAGACATGTGAAACAAAATCTGAAGAATAAGGAACCTGTGTGTCTCACCAGAATTTTTCATGCCTGTCAATTCTGTGGGTCTCCTTGAGGGACCATCTGAACCAACCTGAGTCCTCCAGGAATGTGATCGGGTGCTGAAAAGAGAAGTGGCCTGAAGCAGAGTAGAAAACCCAGTCCTGCAATTGGATCCCTCACCCAAGGCACACAAAATCAATATGAACACTGTACAGAAGAGTTGCAAGTCTCTTTCATCTTATACTAGCAGACCTTCCTCTGTCTGAAAGCAAAAGAACACACAGCACCAAAGAGCTCTAATGAATAACTGCAGAGTGTGGATCTGTCTTTTGTTATCAGCTGCTGGCACAGAGGACTATAATTTTTTTTTTCTCTATTATCAAGGCCCAGGATTCATATTTCTGCTTCAAATTTCTTTTATCTTAAAGCTTCCAAGTAGATATATTTGATTCATAAATTCATTCAGAAAAGACTTTTGTTGTCTCATGCTTCAGTAGCAGTACATGTTATTTGTTCAGCAGGAACAAATAGTTCTCGTGGACTGAAATTCAGTAACTCAACTTAAGGACTTTGCAAAAAATATTGAAAGTTAGATTGTGTGACCTGAGGTGGGATTGGACTGCCTCTGCTCATATCTAGTATTTTTTGCATTTAAATCTTTATACCAAAGATGTGTCTAAATCTCCTGTCCCCTGAATTTTGCTAAATCCCAGGGATATGCAGTGTGATTTCAACCATTACATATCAACCATCAGCTATTCCTCTTTTTCAAATGACTGAAACACATATTCTTGAGTTAGGATGGGGCAGACAAGCTTTACTGCCCATTATTGGGAAATGCTGCCTGTGAGAGCTGTGCTAACTTCATTACTTAAGACACAGGATTCTGCTGTGGGAACAGATCTCTAAACTGGAATCAAACATTTTTGCAATTTTTATTTTTTTTTTTTTTTTTTTTTTATCCATAGCAGAGGAAGAGAACCATTCACCTCTGTCTCTAATTAAAGGCAGTTATCAAAACCCACAGCTGGATTGTACACTTCAGCTTCCCTGTTCACTTGCTCTAAAATTTGTTTTACCTCCCTCCCCACATGCCTCTGATTTTATTTCGTTTCTTTTTTTTCTATTTTTCTGGGACATTGACCTTAAAGCCATTATTGTGAGATGTATTTAATGTCTTGAAAGTGGATTCCACTGTTTATTAAAGATCTTTGTTTTCTTTTCCAAACAAATGCTGAGCATGCTACAAGCTTAGCATTGTCTATTTAGGGCAATTTTCTTTTTTTTTTGCCCAGGCAAACAAAAGAAAAATGTTCCCTCATTTCTCCTGGCCTCTCCTCTATGGTTTCAAACATCCATGGAACATGACTGAGACTCAAAAGCTATGTTGTGAAATTTGGCATTTTTTTCACCTTAGGGAAAACCCCCCGGACAATGACATCACTATACATTAATAGGCAAAACATGTTTTTAAAGGCTGTAGGTACATGTCTTCCATTTGAATTTCCTCTATCTGGTCCTTCCTGTGCACCCTGAAAGAATTGCACCACACAGTTCAACAACAAATAAAATTTTTATCAGAAAAATGTTGTTTTATTGCAGTGAATTTCACTGAATGTAAAGCACAGTCTCTCTGATTTTAGGGCATACATATAGAGCTGAGGAAAGAATCTAATAATTAGTTCATTGCAGCAAGAGTTCCTGAAAAATTATGATTTATTTACTAATTTGAATTTTAGGTATCAGTGAGCACATTTTTTTTTTTTTTAATTATTCTGAATGTAGTTGTATTTGCCCGACTTCAGAGAGAGAAATGGCTGAGGAAGACAATCCTTAAAGGACTTCATTGTGCAGGTGGTAAAATGAGTTCTAATATTAACATTGTCAAAATGAAAATTAACATGATAAAATGTTTTAATGAAAGGGAAAGAAACAAATAGCTGTGCTCCAAAATGCTGTTGCAACAAGATGGATATTGCTGATGTTGTCAAGGATTTGTTTTATAATGGTGATCTGTCTCTTCTTTCATTAGCATATAATAAATAGTGGTTTAAAATGACAAATACTCTCCAGTAAATGTTCTTTCATATAAGACAAGATCGAGATAAAAAGAATAAATCTAATTTTGGTCTAAATTCTTGAAGCAGGCTGAAAAGGAATGACTGGAGAACTTAAACCCCAGGAAAAAGCTCTAAGAGGTCTGTCTCAGTGTGCCTCTTGCAGTCTTTCTATGGAACACTGGTATTGGAATTTCCCCTCTTTCTGTATTGATCTATTATGTGAAAAGAATATTTTTTCTGCAGTGCTTCTCCATATGGTCTATAAATTTCTTGAAGCTGGACCTTCTGTCACCATGTAAGTTCAATATTTAAGATAAAAGGATTAATAAGTGCAATTATGGGCACACACACTACTTTGTAACAGGAATATTTTTCATATGTGCTCTTCCCTGAATGAGGGGACTCACCTTCAAATTATTTGAATCTTCAAATTATTCATGGGAGAAATTCCTGAAAAAAATAATTATCAACAGTGGTGGCTGCTTGTGCCAGGCGAGCTATGAGATCTTGAAATAATCCTCCTTCTCCAAACCACGTGTTTATAATTGAACTACAAAAGTCCCTGTATCTCTCTTTTTAAACTGAAAACCTTTGAAGGACAAGTTCAAATGTTAAAGTGTGTGTTTGATCCCTTTTGGTCAGGTGAGTGCTGTTCCAAATGGCAGCTGCAGGCCTGGTGTCAGCAAAAGCAAAGAGTGTTTTAAATTCCAGGGTCATCCCCATCCTTCCCATGTCATTCAGATAACAGAAAAAAATTAAAGGATCTTTTCATAGTTGTGGATCAGGTCTTCTTTGGATTCATCTTGTCTTGAGGCAGCTCTGACGGTTAAATTATTAAGATATGATGGTAGAGCTTTTAAATATAAAGCCTGTGAAAAATAGCAGATAGGGGATGGACAGATAAGCCACCTGCTGAAAGATAAAGACACAGTCCTTACTAGAAGAACACCAAAAATAAACCTCATACTCCAGATTATTAACAAAGGAGTTAATAATCTGGGATTTATCTGGGATAAATATAGACAGAAATAGATTTTTGCAATAATAATTATAAAAAATGTGTCTTCTGGAGCTGAGATTTTACCATGTGTACTGAAAAGGAATTTGTCACTCCTTCGTAAGATTTAAAAGCATCTCTGAAGTTCAGCAGAAATAATTGAAAGTTTAAATCAAATTGCAAAGTTAGAAACGGTAATAAACAACTGCAATTTAATAGTGAATTAAAATGAAGTTGGGACAAGGCATAAATGTGTTTGGATAAAAAAAAGATTGAAAATTTGCTGCTAAAAAGAACAATATATTAATCAAAACAAAAAGTAAAAAGACCTACAGCAGCAGACTAGAAAACGTGATCTGGAGGCAGTAATGAGAAGGATACAATCTAGGTCATAATATTAATCTAGATAATGGAGAATTTAAAAAGTTAAAAGAGAGACCTTGAATGTGAACTATACTTAATTCAAAACCATTCAAGCAAGTGAAGTGCATGGGTAATGTAGCAGTAATGATGTCTGGAATGTGCAAAGACACTAATTGCAGTATTCTTTGCTAATTAAAGAAACTGTAATTATAGCAAAAGGATTTAGAAAACTATCTTGTTACAGCACTAAGACAATGTCATGTAAATGACTTCCTCCGTGTACACAAAGGTGGAATTCCACTTCCCCATGCACCAGCCATGGATGCCCTTTACTAATTAAATAAACAGAATATGAGCTGGTGATCAAATGCCTTTATAAAGCAAAAGGGACAGTTTTTTTTGCTTCTCCTTTTCCTTATGATCACTTCATCACTTGAGCTGAAAGAAAAACTCAACTGTCCCCACTCACAGACACAGACCTGTAGTTTTTTCCCCCTTTCTTAGTATAATTCACATTTGTATCTGGAGTGATGTAGAGAAAGGTTTAGGAATTTAAGATAGACCTTGGAAATTTTCATATATTTTTTTAATGTTTCTTCCTCAAGCCCCTTCAGACAGGAATCCATGTATCCATTTTCAACTGTTTCCTTCTATGTTGCTACAATTAAATCAGTATAACGTACTTTTGTTATTAATATCAGCAGTATCATCTGGAAAAGTGAAGCTGGGGAAAAAAGTTTTCATTCTTACTTCCACTCGAGTCTCTGTGCTTAGCTCAGTCTATTGAATCCATGTGATTGACGTGGGATATGCTCGTAACCCATTTAATTAGCTGATGAAGGCCAGATGACGTAAAGGTCACTTGTGGGACATAGCATTAATGTCACTCTCTTCCTTGGAGTGAGTGACAAACAATTATCTCCATGCTAGGATTTAATTGGATTGATATCCAGCATTCCACCCCTGGCAGCTGCCCCCAGGATGAATATTTTTTGATATTTGCAATTTCATGCCATCATGAGATTGTTGGTGATTAATGTCAGCCCTTCAGAATTGTCACCCAGGAAAGGAAATAAAGGCAGACGTTACTGCTCAGGCCTGAAAAGATAATGATGGCCCTGGAGCCTTCAGTGTGGCTTTCTGATAAAAGCACGGTTTCTTGAGCTACCTCAGGGCAATGGTGTTGTGGATTTAAAGGCAGCCTGTTTTATTAGGAGTCCATTTGTTGTTGTAGTAATCTCAGCAGGAAGCACCTCACTCTTTTGGAAAAAGGTGTCGGAGGAGCTAAAGGGAAGTAAATGAGAACTTAACTGAACACATGAGAGTCACTTATAAGCTTAGCAATGAAAGAAAGACAATGGGATCCAGCAAGAGAAATGCCTCTTGTCTCCAGAGTTTGAGCAAGACAGATGAGAGCAATGGTGGCTATCGTGAGCTAATGATGTGCAGCCACGGTGCAGTGAGCAGTTGATTACCTTGGCTGGGAATGTAATCCCTGTCACAGATAATCAGTGTCAATCTTTTAAAGGAATCAGTCTGGAGGCTTAATTTCAGAAAAATGCCCATGATCTCCCTGGACAGGGTATCCTGGGGAATGTTTGCCCACACGATGTTCACAGGTCAGGCTTATTTGGTTAAAACTTCTGTTGGCTTGAGAATTACACAGTTTGTCTTTTGCTTCAGTATCTAGCACTTATTGAGTGCAAGTTGTCAGTTTTCTGTGGCTGGGAAGTCAGAAAACATCCCAATAAAGTGATGTGTGCAAAGATTCCAGATGTCCTGTCCTCCTGCCCCATCCTCTTTTTCCTCTCTTCTGGGGCACAGGTACAAACAGCAGATCCCAACCAAGCTTTGTGGATATTCAGGAAAACTCATTTAGTTCTATGGCTTAAATTTACTGGCATTGCTGGTTTTGCCTTATCCAGAGAAAAGGTGGAAGTGTTCCATGAATCAGATTTGATTTTCCAGTCGCCAAATAGACACAGAGTGTTAAAGTCTTTTATTATCATGTTCCTCATTTCCACTTCAGTTCTTTGAGACTGTGTTCATGCAACTAACTGTTCATTCTTTCTTTTCATAATTTCATATATGGAACTACCTGCATTTTTCATTGTATGCTCCAACTCTTCCATTTATTCTCAAGGGTTTTCTCTGTGTCATTTCAGTTTTTCAGTATTTTTTTTCAGCTGTTGAATGAAAATTCTAAACCAGAATTTGAGAAAATTTCTTGGCAATAGAAGCAGAGGTCATGCAACTCCTTCTTCTCCACTTCTTTGTAAAACCAAATCCATTCTGATTACTAGGAGTTTGTTTTTGTCTGATGATTTTAAATGATCATTAATTATTTTAGAATTAATTTTACCAAGGTACTAGTCTTGTAGCAGTAGCCAACAACCCTGTAAGAGTTGTTGGGGTAAGATAGATAATACAGGGGTAAGAACTGGTATATTTGGAAACAAATGGAATGCCAACTCCTTGTGGACAAATATCAACCCCCTTTCACACTTGTCTTATGAAATGTGAGGGGTAATCAATTTTCTGGATTTGTAAAAACTTTGTATATATACAAAATATATACAATATATACTATATACATATAAATATATAACAATATAAATATATAATATAAAATATATACTCTCTCTATATATATATATACACACAACAAAGTCAAATGTTCAATTGCAGTCTAATACACCACTGTCATTTCCTTCATATGCCAAATATTTCGTCTTGTTAGCCAAGATACTGAGTTAGCTTGGTGACCTTTTCTTCAGTGTTGACTGATATTAATTATTTTACCTTTCTTTACCTTTAATATTAATTGAGCCCCATTGTTTTGCCCAAGATCAGCATCAGACTACAAAGAAAATAATTACCTGTGTCACTTATTCTTTTTAAAATGTTGGTAACTTCAATTCTTTCTATCTACATCTCCATCTCAACTTTAAGAAAAAGATTTACCTTCTAGTAATATCATCTTTTTAAACTATTTGATAAATAATGTCAGAAACACAGTTAAGATCATGTAGCTACTTCAAGAGGTGGACAAAAGTACAGTGAAAAGAGAGATATATTTTTAATTAGAATAAGCCCTGTACCTTTTACAAAAGTGAAACAAAATGTGAGTGTATTCCACACTACCAGTTTCGAATACATCAAGTACAACCACGAAGAAAACAGAAATTTTTTATAAGCACTCAAGAAATTTCAAGATTTCTGTCATGCTAAGATGTCAATGAAACATTGTACAAGACAAACAATGAGCTAGTGAAGATTCAGGTGATGAAAAGCCCTACCAATCAATCAATTAGACTGGATTGTTTTGTAATTAAATTTTTGAATTCTTACAAATTATAAATGCATTTTAAATGTGACAAATGCCATTTGTGCATCCTATTCAGATGAAAAAAAGCACAAAACTCTGACAAACAAAGCTTTACAAAGAAAATTATAATAAACACAACACAAATCAGACTCACCAGGAGTAAAGTCACTCAAGTTAGTAAGTAAGGACTCTGAGCTGGGGAAGATGATAAAGATGTGTCTCATTGATTTTTCCTAATCTAATTAATCATCATTTTGTGACACAATCCTATTTGCATGGAGTGACATAACAGCTGGTGCTGTCTGTCTTCTGGAGCTTCTTGAAGGTACCAGTCTCCAGGACAAGCTTTGTCACGTTTTGGGATGGGAAATGAGGAACTATTGGTACGATCCAAGTCTCTGGGATACCTGAGGATGATGAACCTGATATGCTGTAGAGAGACAATTACTTTCACTGCCATATAATTTACTTTTATTTCTTTATGTATAAGAAGTCAAGGACAGCCACATTTTCAAAGTGATTAAAAACTTTACACTGCAACTCTTAGGAATTAGCATACCTAAATCATGTAGCAGCTGTCCTGGAAATATTCCAGATGCCATTTAATCTTCAAGACATCTATTCAGCATTCTGTGTCTACAGTATTAGAGCAAGACCTTTAATATGCTGTGATAAAAATAAACAAAACTTAGAAAACAAAAAACTTAACTGCTTTCTTAAACTACAGTGCAACTCAGATTCTTATTTCTAAAGAAAAAACAGCAGTTTAAATTCAAAACTAGATAACTCCTGTTGCTGCTGTTGTTTATTATTTGCTTTACTTGCTTTTTAGAATAAGATTGACTCAGCAAATGCAGAAGATAATCCACAGTTAAAAATCTCATTATTTATTAATTATACTTGCAAAGGTGTTCAGTATAGTATATACAGACTGTCCAAGCAATTTCACTGCACAATTATTTATTTATGGAGTCAGCATATCTGGCCCATAAATGTGCAGCATTTTGGTTTACACTCTTAGCACCATGTTAGTGGGGAAATACATCACTATGTAAACAACACTGTGTAATTAGTTTGACTGAAATGCACCAGTTTCTCACCTCAAGATATATGTATCCACTGCCAAGCATATCAGTGGGAACTGTATATTTACTTTTGGAGACAAGACAAAAGCCCTGTGTTTTACTGGTAGCTGAAGAAATGTCAAGGTTCCAGAGGTTGTTTCTGCACATATGTCCAGCTTAGCCCCCAAAAGGTATTTGCAATGAGGTTTGATTTGTACGAGAAAGGCAAGAACTGAGAGAATACCATTACTTCCCAGAAAATACAGATATTCCAACAGATCTCCCTAGCTTGTACCATCGAAGAACCTACTAGCAATGACATCTGTGTGTATCAGGTATTTGGCTTTCCTTGAATATTTATAGTGAGACAAGATGTTCCCAACCATTTTTAGATATTTGAAAAAAATCCATCCCTCAAGGGGAAAAGAAAGAATTATGAGCTGGGGTTGTGTAATTACACATAATCACTTTAACTCCAAGAAAGGCACATTGATGCCCACTGGCTCAAGACCTATCCACTAATATTTATGTTAACTTGTCTAATGCGGAGCCTGAAGATATTTTTATTACATTTGTCATTATTTCAAGGTGGTGGCATGAATTTTAATGCTTATTAAAATCAGGTGTCAATAGTAACAGAGCAAGCAGCAGCAGAGCAGCCAAGAGAAGTTTCTTGTCCAGGTGGAAAAAATAGAACACAGTGATTATGTCACTCAAATGAGCTGTTCTTAGCCAATGTTTTGCATATTCTTGACAATACACATCTAAGACTTTCTGTCATTTTTCTGTTGCACATCTTACACTCACTGCTCACTTATTTCTCATAATTTGTTTTCAAAGTGCAGGAGAGAAGTATGAAGTCTTCGAAGCCCTGAAACACATGTATCTTTAGTAACCAGCATAAAATATGAGGCAAAAAACATCCTCTATATACCTGCAGACTAACTTTAAACCTAAGATAGAGTTTTTCATGTGTTTCATGTACTCTTCGTATACCTATTCCTTTCTTTCTGCTTCAGTCATTCTCAGGTTGGTTCCACATTTTCCTCTCCTGAGACCTTGCAAAGGCACAGCAGGAACTTTTCTGCCTCAAAACTACACCTGATGAAAAACTAATGCTAGATGATTTGTTTATAAGAATAGATAGTAGTTCATGCTAGAATATGGGGGTGGGAGGGTGGTTCTTCTGGGAAAAAGTTTAAAAATCCCTTGGATATTTGTGCCACAAACATATACCATGAATTATTACACAAAGGCCATGACATCAAGAAACTCTTTTCCTAGCCAACAATGTCTGAAGAAGGAGGGTGAGGCTGAGTGGGTGTATGGCTGGTGACCAAAGCTAATAATCTATGTAGAGGATTAAAAACCTTTGAATTCTGCTGGGAATATCAGTTAGCTAAATTTTGTAGCTAACTTTTGCTAAATGTAAACAGTGATCCAAGTAGGTCTGTAAATTAAAATGTCTGTGTAAAACAGGCTTGACTTAGAAAAAACTGTTTAGATTAATGGGCTATACCAAAAAGGCTTGTTAATGTTTCTAATTTTGCAATATCTATTAATCAGAGGTGACTGTTTTCTGAACTACCACAAGCACAATTCCATGAAAATTAGTTCAATTAAAAATTAATTAATCAGCTTGTTCCTTTTTTGTTTTCCTTTTGCTTCCCTCTTTTTTTTTTTTTTTTTTTTTTTTTTTTCTCCTCAGCAAAGTTAGATATAAACCTTCTTGCTTGGAGCCAAAATGCATCAGTGGTGCTACCATGAATTCTCTGATACAAAAATGAGAGCAGGGTGTCTTTGGTGTCAAATCTGTGTGTCATTGACCTGTGATACTTTGAATTGCAAACAGAAATAATAACAACAGAGAATGACAAAGCAGACTAGCTATAAATTTGTATTGACCATTAAAAAAAAAAGAAGTACTGTTTAATTCTAAATAAACATATTTACTGAGCATATATAAGGACACTAAGATAGCTATCCTCAAGTGTTATGTCCAGAAGAGATTCCTAATCCCCACAGATGACTTGGTGAGGCTACTTTCAAATATTTCTGCTACAGATATAGTCACTAAATAAACATATACTAGTAAATAAAGCGTGGCTCAAGGAATGACAGATAATTGTCCAGACTGTTCAGTTCTCAGTTTGCATCCTATTTATGGCCAGTAGCAACTAGAAGACATTTGCAAAGGGTGTGAGTGGCAGCAAATGCAAAAAACTAGTCATAATAGGCAATTTGGATATGGTCATCCAATTTTGTGAGGGAGGAGGGCAGACAAGCATGTGGGTATAAATTGTTTCACACTTTTTGGCTCCTGGGTTAAAAAACAAGTCCTGATTGATTTTACTTGTTCCACAGTTACAGACACTTCTGTAATTTTTTGTTTATTTGCTTACTCTTGTTTCTTTTTGTGTTTTCTGCCAAATTTTTGCAGTGTTTCAATAGCCCAAGGTTACTTGACAGAACTTTTCTGAAAGCACATCTGTGTCTGAAAGACATTTTCCTGGCCCAATAGTCAGCTGCTGGTGCAACTTTGTCAGGCTCTGAGATGGCAAAGCTTTGCTAGCAGAACTTTTGGAATATAGATGTGGCAATTGGAGTTCTGATTAGGTTCTGGCAGTTATTGAAAAGCAGAGTACAGTGAGCACTTCTAAAGAGTTTGTAGAGTAGATAAAGGGTGATTATGCTATTGTTCCACAAAGCAATTATACTGCAAAATACTGACACAGTCTTTCTCTAGACAGACAAGGGTAAATTGTCATGGTTTATTGTGTGCTCATTCAAAGTGAACAACTGCAGGGCCGTAATTAAATTTGGCAACCTGGAAATTTTGGAGGATCAAAGATGTCTGGAAAAAGGAAGATGGCTTATACTCCATGGATTTTTATTGCAGGACAATCTCTTGTGCTGTAAAATGAGAAGCCCATTATGGTGTAGCTGCTCTCTGCTTTCTACCAGCACAGGAAATATCCAGAACAAAATGTGAGCATTTCAGAAGCAATGGAGTCTCTGTCAGAGACAAATGCCTTAAATTAAAAACAAAACAAAAAGCAAAAACCAAACCAACCAACCAAACAACAACAAAAAAACCCACGCAAAAAGAAGGAAAACACCACAATTCTGTAGCTAAATATATAAAATATAAAAGTGATGGAATAATCAGCTCTGTGAAGAACCTTAGTTCTGATGAAATTCAGTAGAAGGTAGCATGTAGCATGAAAAATACTGGATGTGACTTCGATCAAAGAAGGGAATGGAAGCTAAATTTAGTTAGGATAGACCTGGTCTAACATGACTTCTGAACTTGCAGAAAGAGAATTAATCTTGTACTCTCTTATTTCTGGTCATGGCCATTTATCTAATATACTGAAGTATTTAATCCCATTTATACAGTGTCTGGTACCAGATCAGGCTATTTGAACTATTTTATATGTTTTATAAAGTATTAAAACCATATTCCTAATTTCTGACTTTCTAAAACACTAAGTATAGAGGAGAGACCTGCACAAGAGGCCTGTTCCCAAGATGGGAACCGTATGTTTTCCATACCCACTACAGGTTCTTTCTGCATGGCAGTGGAGACTTCCAAATAAGTTACACAACCAAAGTACAACTTCCCTGTGTAAGACACAAATTTCTGCTGTCTTTTCAGACTTCTTTGCAAGTACTTTATCAGTGTAGAGGAGGAAATTAATTCCAGTATTTTCTATATCAAATATGACAAGTGCTAATAAGCTTGTCTGTTCACAACATTTGAGATTGCTTAGAAGTAGATTTTATTTAGAGAACATACCAAACCAACACTTTGCCGGGAAAATGATTTGTACTAACAGATGGTGGGAAGGTTTTTGTTGCTTTCTCCCCTCCTTTCAGGCTCTGTATTGAGCATGACAGACATTTCAAGGCCGAAAACCCCAAAGGTTTCACAAGCTTATATGAAATATTAGCATGAAATAGAATTAAGTAAGACCCAAAACTGCTGTCGCTCTCCTAACTCCTCTTGCCTAGGCAAAGCCCTTCTCTGGAAGGTGGCCAGTGAAACTGCAGCAGTAGAAATAAATTCCCGTGTCAAGTAAGGTTTTTCTGTGTGCAACTTGTGCAGTTTTCATAGCAGACTTGGGCAGGTGCTGCTTCCCCATTAACTTCTAGGCTAAATTCCACAGCAAGATAACTACAGGAGTGATTTCCTCCCTGCCCACACTGACACTGCACTTGGCTTTATACCTTCCATGGGAGATGCACCTGCCTTGTCCAGATTTAAACCTGGCTTTGGCCTTGCAGTGAGTTTTGTACCATCTCCATCTGAATGGATGACCTTTAGCATGAGTGGGGCTGTACCAGAGCTCCAGCATCCACAAGATTTTGGGAAATGATTTCCTCAGCCCTAGGAACAGCACTGAGGATAAAAGGTTTTATCAGGTGTGGATTTGCTTTCCTCCTCTCCTCACAACCCCCCCACAGAATGGTGATGTCAGAAAAAAGGTTGGGTTTTATCTGCCTATTGCATATTTGTGTTTTCTGTAACTCTTATATAGCATTTCTTTTCCATATCTACAGAGGTAATCTATTCCATTATCTAAATTTCTCCTTCTGTAGAGCATGTAACAATAAATAAACTTTGTGGATTTGCCTAATCTGAATTGGATCTGTTACATCTGGAGAGCCAGTTTACTGCATTTTTGAAGAGCTTATTTTTGTCTTTGGAGATGTACAAAGGAATAGAAAAATGTGTGTGAATGGTGAATGGCAAAATGCCTGGTCTGATCAAAACAGACCCACTGCACAGAAATTGCCCTGGCAAAACACAGTCAGAAGGTTCAAAACTCAGTGAAGCTGGAGAATGTGAAAGCTTTTAGCACTCTATAATGTAGTGGACAGCAATCAGTCTGTCAATACAGAAACACAATTTGAAGTAACTGGAATATTCAAAAGAAAAAGGGTCTTTGTTCCTTTTTTAATTAAAAGAAGAAAAAAATAAATGGGAATTCATACTAATCATTTTCTTCTTGCAAAATAGTGTGCCCTAACTATATATATAGAAATATATATAAATATATAGATGATGATGGAATATAAAACAGCAATGAAGAGACTTATACAAGTGAATATCAGCTAGGAAAATTAAGAAATTTTTAAAGTTTTGCCTCCATTTTTTTAAAATTTTTTTCTCTGTCTAATGATAACTTTATTTTCTATCTTTGCCTTGATTTTTGAAAGGTCAGATTACAGACTAAAATTTTGCATTTTCCAACTAATTGTGCTAGTATTATTTATTATTCTGGCTGGTGAACTTCTTTCTGTCATTTCCCATCCCATTGGGTTTGGTTTCTTCGCTAGCTCTGCTTTCATTTTTCACTTTTCAGGATTAAAATTTCACACTGGTTGGTGTCTGCTCTTATCTCAGCAGTCTACAGATTCCCCATGCTGTGGCCAGGAAGGCTTGTGAAAGAATGGGTGGATAACATTATTTTACAAGAAATATTTCAAAAGAGAGTTATGTTGACTCCCTGAGAGCCTGATCCATCCCACTGTTCTTTTTTGTCAGCACAAACTTCTCTACAGGTCTCAATTAGCTTTAGAGCACAGCCCACATCCATACAATGATTTCCAAAATCATGAGGATAAAGAGATGTAAACTATTTATGACAGTTTAGCAAGTCAGTTCATATACACAGAATAAAAGTAAGGAACAAATTAAGACCAAACCAAACCAAACTCTGCTATCTAATAGTAAAAGCAGTCAGTCCTTTTGGTCTTCAAAATGCTGTTTATGTTGGTTTACATTTTTAGGAATGCCTGCAGGAAATAGCAAAATTGTGCTCATGTTCTTTAGAGGTGTAAATGTTTGAGAGGGGAAATGACTCCTGGTGAGTCAGTGTCAGAGGAAAGATAAAGAGTCTTAAATCTCTAATCCTGATTTTCCTGGTTGCTTTCAACCCTACTGCTCCAGCAAGTTATTTTCAGCATTCACTCCAACTTACAAAGGAAGCACTTTACACACAAATCAGTAATTTAACAGAGCAAAATAAAGTGTTTTCTGCATTCAAGAGACACTGCACACAACACAAAACAGACAATGAGAAAGTCATGTTAATTTACCAATTAATGTTAATGATTTCACTATCTTTAAAAAGAGAAATACCAAGACCTAATAGGAGACAAAACTCTCAATAAATTAGTGTGAAGAGACGTTTGTGAAGAAGCTGACTTAGCTCTATCCATCGATTCTGTAGTGCAATTTGTAGCTTGATCCTCTGTGAAGCTTTTGTTGTCTTTCAATGCCCACTGCCTGTGCAAACCTTTCCAAAATACTGTCTGCAATTGGGTGGTGGTATCTCATCAACGAAAACCCACTGGAGTCTCTGGCTTTTCTGATCAGATTTATGATTGCTTATTTGTATTTGACACATTGTTTTCTAGGTTGCTTTAGAAAGACAAATACTTGCTAATCAAAGAAAAAACACCTGTCAAGCACCAGGTGGAAGAATTGCTCATAAGTTTAAGGGAAAATGTTGTTCTTAGAGCTGTCAAAAATTAAAACCATATAGCAAAAGATGTAAAGTTCTTTCAGTCTTTTGATGTCTTTGGGAGCTCTTGAAAGAAGGACCAAATTGCACTCTGGGATGGGTTTCAAAACTAAATTTACAGATCTGAATTCATGAAGACAGTTCAAACACAATTTCCTGTGTTTCTGTTTTTGACTGGCATTGCAATAAACTTATTAAAAGTAAAGTCAGGCACTGAAAATAATGTGGCTACAAGGAAACGGGATGTTGTCAAAGAGCCTTAGCATTCACTGTGGGCCTGAACACGGAGATAAATATTAGTTTATATATAGGACCATTTATTTATGCCATCCTAACAAATGACTTAGATGAAACCAGTGCTGTTCCACAGAAGAACTGGAAAAACTTCTGGACTTAGGCAAGGTATGCTCTTTATGAAATCTGTAAAACATCCTTGACCAGACAAATTATTTTATGCTCAAATGAAAAACCGATCTGTTGAAAACTAACTCCATGCAATTTTCAGGAACTCCATCTTTTCCTCAAGCTGTAGAGTTTTTCCTGCTGTCATAAAAATAGGATGGAGTGGTGTGAAATCAGGAATATAGGGAGAAGTAGAGGAGGGACAGTATCCCTTCAACACCTCCTGGTACTTAGACAAAGAAAAACCAGAAATATTACCCTGGAATTACAGCTTTAGCATCCCCACCTACCACTTAAAATTTTTTTGTGTTTCTGGGAGCAATGTCAAGCAGTGTCATCATATTTATTGGTATCTCTTCAGCAGCATAGGCAGTAGGCAAGACTTCTACCTACAAAAGTTTGCACTGCTTGCAGGTTTGGGGGAAACCTTCAGCAAGGAGAAGAGGAACTTCTTTATAATAAAGAATAAATAAAGAGGAATTTATTTATTTATTAATTAAAAAATACTTGTCCTGGGTTGATTTTTTTCTCATTCTATTTAAAAAAAGAAAATTGCTTTAAAAAGGAAAAGAACTTAAAAAGTTGTTTCAGAAAATTGTAGGTTATCCTTTTACCAAATAGCTAGCTTTCAGTGGACAAAAAATGCCTCATGATTTCAGGTACTGATCTGGACTGCATTAACAGGCTTAATAAAGTAACCTTTAAAAGCAGGAGAAAAACTAAATGTCTGTGGAAAGTGAAGAGTTTCTATGAAAGATTTTGTTGCACAAAAAGATAAATTGCTTATAGAATTGAACCAACCAATCAATAAATATAAGTAGCAAAACACCATGCAATAACAAATTTAGCTGGACTTAGTGGCCACAAATAAAAATATATTTTATCAGGAAATTAGGAGAAAACTGTTCAGTTCTGTTTCTGAAGAGATGAGAAGTAGAGGTGATATTGAATTCTGTCTGCCGTTTCCCTTGATGACCCCTTACAGGTTATGTTTCCAGAGCTCCTGCAGCTGGACTTCTGGCAAAACTGGTATTGTATTTTGAGTTTCCACAACAGCAGTTCATGTTAAGCAGCCCAGGAAAATACTGAGATAGGAGGAATATTAAACCCTCTTTCCAAAGGTAGTGATCTTTGGAAGGAAACAAGAAGAAAACATCAGAGAACAGAGCAGCTGGAGCAGGTAACTATTGAGACTGGTGTCCCTCTAATCCATCTTCTTGTTTTCATTGGTGGTGAACCCCATAATCTTCAGAAAGATGTGCAAAAAAGATGGAATAAAACACTCACTGGAAAAGTTTAATGTTAATTATCCACAATAGTTGCTTCTTGCTTTGAAGTTTAATGTGTAATTACATTTGGAGAGTTTGTTTTAAACTTAGTGCAGCAACATCTGCTGCGACTTTGCTGAATCTCATAGAATTTTAGAAGTGCTCAGGTCTCCCAAGGTGGAATTTGGTTGCTGAAAATGAGATTATTTCCTAAGAAACATAATTAAGTGCTGGCATAAATAATAAAATAACTGCAGAACTGTCAGCTTTGTGTCTCTCCTGGTCATCCTGGATAACTATTTAAAAATGTCTCTGCAGCTCTTTATCTACAGCTATGGAATATAAAAGTAACATTAATGGTGTTAGCCTGTTTTTTAAACTCCAGAAAGAAGCCCAGGGAAAGATTATGACAAGGATTATGTTAAATTCTTTTATATCAATTATAATTTAAGGATCTCATCTGCGTTTTTGTCTTAGTAATATTATGCAGTATTTCAAGAGTTATAAACTGTGGAACTTTTAACTTTTAAAAATAGATGTAGTAGGTTGATATTGAGAACATTGCTACAACTTTTGGGAATAGGAGAAATTATAAACAAAGAACCAGAAGAAAAAAAGATGGCTGAGGAAGAGGAGTAAAGGCTTGGTAAAGCATCTCAGGACAGAATTATGCAACGAGTTACAGAATTTCTGTTTCCTAGAGGCGTCTGATGTTCATCAAGTACCTTGTAGAAATATTGGTGTGACTTGTTGCTAATCTGCCTGCCTTTTACTGTTAGTGTTGATGTCTCCCTCAAGGAGAGGTATGTTTCATAGTAGAGTGCATGAACATAAAATTACATTTCCATGATCAGACCCACATCACCTCACCCAGTTGTGTGCTGCACATAAGAAGTACCCTTTCCTCATTGCCTGACTAAAATATAGATTTTATATCCAAGTAAATTACAGCAATAGTGATTCATTAAAATGAAGCACATTTTCATTATTGATCTGTTTCTTGGAGGGATGGTAAAACTGGTGCATTGTATGTTATTTGTTTCTGCTGTTTGCTACGTGATGCAAAATGTTATTTCTTTGTTTCCTTTGTTTTAACTTGCAGAGCTGTAAATCATGTAAACTTTAATATTTCATTTTAATGTAATATATAGAGGTCCACAAAATCAATGAACTCGTGCTCTTTTTTTAATAACAAGACAAGTAAATTTTATCACATTTTATGTAATAATCCTAATTTTGAAGAGAAAGGCTAGGGAGGCAAAATGCTACAAAATATTCAGCAGTTTCTCATAATTATGGTGCTGCATTCTGGCCATGGTGAAGTGTGGTCCCTGTTGAGTAAAAGTTTCTGGTTGTAGAGAAGTCAAAAGACATATTAGAAGGGTCTGCGTCTTTTTCAGAAAGGCTTTGATGTCTTAAAGTTCTGGCACTTCAGAACCCTCAATCTCAAAAATGCTTTAATAGTTAAGTCAGCTTCAGGTTGTTAATGAGTGCCTATGGCTCAAATTATTTCTTTTGTTAAACAGATTAATTATACAGGCTTTAAGGCAGGCCAATCAGATAAAACCCCAGAAAACATATGCATGTTTTGTTTTGTTTAATGTAGCAGCATGGGGATATTGAATATTTTGGTGTCCTGGTTTGAATGACAGGTGCCTGCTAAGGAAGGCAGGAGCCTCCCTTGGAATGGAGAATTTAAACCCCCTCCCTCCAAATTATTATAACTTTGAAATTAAAGGAGCTCTCAGACAAAGATATGGGAATAACAGTTCTGTATTAGGAGAACTAAAATTTTAAAAAACCAAACAAAAACCCAATGCAGTATTAAAAAATTAAACCCCACTGACAGAGTCAGGATCCAACCTGTCCCCCTGTGGGTCAGGGTGTTGGTGGCAGTGCCATTCCATGGTGGCTGCAGTCCCAGTGGCAGATGTGGCTCTGCTGAAGTGATGCTCCTGGAGAAAAGTGGAGTTTTTCACTGAAGGTCCAGTGGTGAGAGATGGGCCTGGTCTTCCTCTGAGAACCAGTGAAAAAGGCTCCTCCCCCTGGCTGGAGCATTTCCCAGTGGGATGATGGAATTCTCTCAGTGACACTCACTGGCCCATGAGCAGAAGCTCTCTGCCTGGAGGGAGGCTGGGTTGTGGAAGAGATAAGAAAACTGCCCCAGATGTTTTTTTAAGAGTTGGCCATGGACAGACAATTATACCACCCCCCCACACCCCAGTTTGATCAGATGGTGAGAGAATACAGAGCCTGAGTTACATTTTGCACTGTAACCCATGACATTTGGATACAGTAGGCCAGGGATTCCTTCAATGCTTGTGCCCCAACACTGAAACTTTCTTTTTCCAAATGATTATTCTTGTTATTTATCTATAATATTTATCATGTTCTCCGTACCTTTCTTTCACGGAGAAATCTGCTTACAGAATCAAGAGTTCTGCAAAGGGTATCCTGCTCTTATTGCCAATTGTTATTATCTCAGTGGCAAACTACAGCACTGGGTACTCAGCTGAACCTTTTCTGTGCTTAGAAAGTCTGACTGCTGATCCAGTTTTGCTGTTACAATATACTCACACTCTAGAAGAGATGAAAATGGGATGCAGTTAAATTGGAGATACAACGTCAATGTGCACTGAAATTAATGAGAGTTAGCACTATTTGCATTGGATCAGGTACTTCAAGTTCTGGACAATATTTATTTGTCATTGAGTGGATGTGTTATTGGTTTGACAGATCTCCAGGGAAGGCAGCACTGTGGGCAAGTGACACAGCTTCATATGAAACCTGGATCACAGAAAACCCCTCTGCTCTGCCCTGGTTGTGGAATTTGCAGTTCCACCATGTGTGTTTATTTGTGTCCATGAAGCATATCAGCTGTTGATAAAATAACTACAAGAGCTGGAGAAATGAGAATAAAACAAGCTCCTCACACAAGCTATACAACAGAAGCTTAGAAAGTACTCTGGGCTAAGAATAAAGTCTCAGACGAGAAATATGTTTTTATCATATCAAAAAAACCCACCCAGATGGAACAAGAGAATGCATGCAAACTCCCTTATGAAATTCACATATTTGTTGGAACATATCTCATAGTGACACGTACCCTCAAAATTTCTGTTTCTCTACAGAAGGCAGGGAAATTAGGGTGAACAGCAGGATGCTGACCTGCAGATGAGAAAAGAAACTACCCATGGCAATCAAATCCAAAGAAGAAGAATAATTCTGGAGATATCTTCTCCAAAGTCAATTTCTCAATACTAAATGAAATTTGATGGCAGAAAAGCATAAGTTTTTTAGGTTGGAATGAGAGTGATAGTGACAGCTTCATTCAGGCAAGATCCCTGGGCACCACTAGAGGCAGTTCACTGTTCAATGGATATTGGATTGATCCCAAGAGAATACAGGATGTTAAATGCATGGCCAGCCAGCTAGAAAACAATATGACATAATTGCTATTCATTATACAGATCAAGAGGCCCAGCCTCCCCTGATCTAATGATCCCACTTAAAAAAAAAAAAAAAAAAAAAAAAAGCCCAGAGGGGGTAGTAATGTAGCCCCAGAGATGGCACCTATCACAGAGCATTGGAAATACTTATAGGAATCGTCTCCTAAAGAAAAGGAAATGTAAAATTGCCATTAGTTACCTTTTCAAGTAGTTTAGCAGCTGGGAACTTAATAAAAAAATTTATGATTGGGAAATGCTGGTCAAACTCCCAAGTTCCATAATATAATCATAAAGAGGCAACCAGTGAATTTCAAAGGTGACAGGTTTGGGGTTGATGAAAAGAGGGAACATTTGACACAGTGCTCTAATAAAGGGTAAAACAGATTACCCTGTACTGCAGTAAAATAAAATACAGAAATTCAGGAGACAGTTACATTTCTGTTAGCAAAGATATTTAGCATCAAATAGCTCATCCCAGGAAAAAAAAAAACCTAAAACCCCAAAAAATTAGCTCTGGAGGAAAATTTGCTGCCATAAGTCAGTTTTTTACTGATGTTACAGAGCAGGCTGAGACCAGCAGAGGCAGAGAGAGATTACTCCACACCTGCCTTCTCTAAGGACTGTAGGGAACATCTGCCACTGGACGAGTGTTGGAGCTCATGGGCTATGTGCTGATAATAGCTTCTGATCCAGTTAGATGGTGCTGAGGCTCCAAAACACATGAAATAACAATGAGGTCCTGAAGCCAAATGCTTCAGGGTTCTCTAATAAAAACTGATTCAAAGCCATGGGGCCCTTTTATTTATTACCTCATCAGCCCAATGGTAGGATTTGAATTATGTCAATGACAGCAGCTTGTCACTTGATCTGACCCTTTGCTGTCCAGGTGCCAGAAAGTTCCTTTATGGATCCATTCCACCTGCACTATTCTTTTGAAACCAAATGGTTTCATTGTCATAAGCACCTGTAAACCAAGCACTGCTGGAGAATGTCTTCATTTTGAGAAGATATTACCCCAAATATCTCAAATTAACAAGGAGAAAGGTAAGCAAAGTAACCATTTTTGGAGAGTATTTCAAAACAATACATAAAAAAGGAATTCATTGTATTAATAGAATCATTAAGGCTGGAAATATCCTCTCAGAGTGTCAGGTCCAACCTCTAACACAACATTGCCAGATCCACCACTAAACCATGCTCCCAAGTCCCACATCTACACGTTTCTTTGAACATTTCCAGGGACAACAGCTCCAACACTGCCCTAAGCAGCCTGTTTCAATGCTTGACCATGCTGTCAGGGAAGAAATTTTCCCTAATATCAAATCTAAACCTCCCCTAGCACAATTTGTCCTGTCACTTGTTACCTGGGAGCAAACCCTGACCCCCACCTGGCTACAACCTCTGTTCATGTGGTTGTAGAGAGCAGTAAGTTCCCCCCCCCCAAGCCTCCTCTTCTCCAGGGTAAGCAACTCCCTGTTGCTTTTTCTCTTCCTCTTAACAACACTATTGACAGGATATTTGTGCACTTGATGAATTTTGCTGTTTAAAAACCACAACAATAAAATGTATGTCCCCTGTGTCGCGTTGTTGTACACTTCCATCCTCCAAAATTTGCACACATGTCGCAGATCCTGTTTTATACACTTTTTATGGCAAACTTGGTCTTCTATTACTTACTGGTATGGTATTTTTATGACATCCTGGGAATAGAAGAGGTATTATATATAAAAAAGAGAAAAACAAGCACCAAAATAAATGACATGGTGAACTCTTGTCTTACCCCCAAAATCATTAAACTGTGCCATCATACAGGCTCCTAGTTGTTCAATAATTACACAATCTTCTAGATCTTCTTTTTTTTATATTGGATTTTTACTCACTTTACCATCCATTTATTCATATTTTGCCAGATTTATATGACTATGTGCTGTATACTGTGAAGATTTCCTCTCAGGAGGAATCTACCAACATTATATTATTTCCTAGTGACACTATTTTGTTCTTGTTCTGATGAACTACTGCCTTCTGAGAGAACAGAGGAAAAAACTAGTATTTGTACTTTGGTTTTCAAAACTCGCTTTTGTTCTTTGCAGGTAGTCAATATTTTTTGATTAAATTGTTATTGAAATAATATTATTTATTGAATTTTCAGGTGGAGCAAATAATGCCTTTTGATAAAGATGTTAAAGTCTTAATCATGATAACTAATATACAATAAAAATAATACTATAATCTTTAAAAAAAGTCAATATTTTCCAGATAAATATATGAAATACCTGTGACATTGGGTATTTCAGCAGAAACTGTACATCTTGTAGAAAAATACTGTTTTAAATGGAAATAATTTTTCCCAGAAAGCATTGGGTCAGAACTTTTAAATTCATCAGAAAAGAGGTTGTTTTTTTGTTTTTTTTTTTTTTTAAGGTATTTTGTAAGACATATTCAGACAGGGGAAAGAGATTTAACCCAAAACTCTATCAAATGGGAATATCTACCTCTTTATATTTGAGAAGGAATTTATGTTCTTAATACAGTTCAATAAATATGCCTGTATTTGGAGGTGCTTAAGTTTTGGGCTTGCTCTGCTCCTTCTCTTTAATATTGAGAGAGAAGTTAAGCCTGTGTGGAAGTTCTCCAACTTCATTATGACTCCCCACTAACAAAAATACCCTGCCAGAAATAATGTGATCCCAGGCTGATACATGGTGCTGCAATAGTAAATTAATACAACTTTGACTAGAGCTGATTTGTACCTGTTTGAGAGAGGGGAATTACAAACCTTCACTACTAGCCACCTAGGCTTACTTTGTAAAACAAACACAGGTAAGAGAATGAGAGATCATTAAGAAAATCCAGTTTATGACAGCCCTCTGAGGGCTTGAATCCACTGTCAAAGCATTGCATGTCTCTGGGGGCACCCTAACTCTCTGTGCATGTTTTTAGGTCGCAGCTAACCTGAGATAATTGGGCTAAAGCTAAATTGAATTAGCCCATGATAGTCTGACTAATAGGACACACATGGGCAGCCACTGTGGCTCACCTAGCCCAGGAATGGCTAAGCTGAGAGAATTTGCTCATCTTCATGAGCCCTGGGAAGAAAGTGTCAGCCTTGGTGATCCTCCAAGCTAGACAAGGCTTAAATGTATTCTAAGAGCAATCCTGTGCTTTCAGAGCAATGGACTGGATGATTCATTTTGGCTTTTCCATTCCTTGACTCTCATGACTTTCTGAGAATAGCTTCCCTCTGGCCACCTTCCTAAATCAGTGTGAGACTCCAGCCTCAGACAGTATCTCTGAAGGGTTTTACAGCTTGCACATGACCCTGTGTCTTTTGTCAAAGTAGCCAATATTGTGGCATCCAGTGACATTTTTATGCCTGGCAGATCTGATAAATAGGCAGAGGGTACTCAAAGGAAAAGGAACAGATTGGAAACCAGAGACTTTTTTGTGTTACTGAACAAAACAAGTTACATCTGTGATGGACCTGGGTCAAACAACTTATTCCGAGCAGAAGTGCTGAAATTCATACTTTTTAGGATAAGTATCCCTTTTTAAGAAGATGAAATGTTTATTTGTAGGAAAAAAAAACAAAACAAGCAAAACCAAAAAAGTAACCCAGAAACCTGCTAGCAATTCTGTGGCTCTCAGATTTGTGCAGTGAGCAGCACACTGGAAATCCTTCGATGGGAAGTTTTCCAAATTGTTTCGCAGAGGCTGTCAGGGTGCATCCAAGTGTTACTGTCACCCGCTGGAATGCCAGAGTAGAAAGATTTCCTGACTCTAAAGGTAAAAATCACCTGCTATTGCAGGAAACCCTGCTGTCCAGCTGTGGCTTTTCCAAACATCAGCTTAAAACCAGGCTGGAGTCCTCTCGCTATACTGACTCAATGTCTGTATAAAACTTCTTCCTTCCAAAGGCTGGATATCATTATCTTGGTTTCATCTTCCACGCTACCCCTGAATAATTCTTCTTCCTTTTCCATTACTGTTATTTTGTGTTCCAAAAGATAACTTTGTAGGCTTCACCTGGACATATGTGTGCTTTTAAACATCCTGCTTAACTGGATATTTAACTAATTATGGGGCAAGAAGCCTGGAGGGATTGCTTTGCTAGTGAGGAGACAATACCAAATTTAAGCACCATATAGAAAAGAATTTTCAGTCATCCGCTTTATCTTGTTATGGCCTGTAATCTCTTTACATACACAAATTGAAAATTATTCTACCACTAATGCAGTCATAAAAAGAGAGTGAGAAGCATCAAAGGAGAAGAGGCACACAAGTTGCTACTAAAATAACGAAGGAAAAATGAAAAAATAAAAGGAAATCACTATTTTGAAATGCTGCCAGCGATATAGTAGAACTATGGAGTATGAATTAATTCTGATTTATGGGATAGGAACTCTTTTGCAAAAAGTTATCAGATTAACAGGCTGGTACACAGTCCTCCTTGGAACAGTAGAGAAAGGCTTCTTCAAAAGAGGTCAAAGGTGTCTTGGGCATGGGTCTCTCCACTGGATAAATCACTCTCTGGAGGTGATTTCCTGTCTCAAATGAAAAGCAGGGAGCCTATGTCTAGTTTTGACTAGACATTTAAGATTTGGAAAGCTGAAAGTTCAACAAAGCTCAACAGAAAGAGTTAGTATTTGCCTATACCAGCCTTCCCAGCTGTCAATTTTTGGATATTAAATGGTATAAATTAATGTCACCAGCTCTCAGTTTCCCTGGGAAAAGTAACGTATAGGCAGGCAAACTTAGATCCTAAAAGATTATTTCTATTTTCCACCAAGTGCCTTCTTACATAGTACAGTATCACACTGGGAGCATGTGTGGAAATGATCATCCTCTGCTTTTTGCCTGAGAGCATTGCAAGGGAATTTATGCCACTGCTCAATGTTCTGCTGCAAAAAACCTCATATTGCAGACAACTTATCAAGAGGAAACCCCTGAGTAAGACTTTTATAGCACTCTGCTGGAGATTTGCCACCGATCTGCTCCAGCAATATGATCCCACACCAGAAGTATCTCCTGTTCTGATTATTTTTTCTTTTCTGATTTTTATCTATATCAAAGGAAAGGAAAAGCCCTGTAATGGACCACAGTGGGGAAAAAGCGGTTTCAATTTAATTATTCATAATGCAATTTTACAGCAAAATTTATGGTGTGTTAGCTCAATTTTTAACTGTTTTTAGAATGGAGACAAGGATATTATAAGTACATCTGCTGGGGGTGTCTCCACGGATGGGAGATGACTGAGAGGTCTTAGCTGAATCTGTACTCCTAGAAAGAATTGCTTCATTACTTGGATGAGTTACCTCGAGCTGAGCTGATGTGGTTCTCCATCTGTTTCTGTGCATTTACGGAACTAGTGCCACTGGACAGTAAGGAAGAGCTCTGCAGTCCATGAAAAACTCAAGGAAGTCAGAGCCTGAAGGTGCTGAAGAAGCTGCAGCTTCCCTGGCTTCAGTCAAAGGCAAATGTGAAGGAGAAAGTACAAGGATTATATCCTCAATATGTGAGCTCATCTTTCAGCACCACCTCAGACTGATAGCTTCAGACACCATGTAACTGCTTCTGGCCTTCAAACTACAAGTGTAAAATGGGAATTGTAAAGGTGATGATTGGCTCCCATCTCACTATTTTTATCTGATTTCATTTTTGGATTTAGAGTTTCCTCTTTGTTGATATTTGTAGCCTTGCATACACATATATACTCCACATTTCCTGTCAGTATTTGCAGATTTATTTAAGAAAGTAAGATTATTATTAAGCATTTAATATCCAATCCTATGGGGGTTTTTTTCAACATTTCAGGGTCTGTGAAATTTACCTCTGAGAAATATATGAATGGACCTCTTCTACTTAAAGCTTCTGACTTCAACTCTGCTCAGTCTATCTGTGTATGATGTATACTTAATATCCATTTCCATTCCTTGGAATATGGCAGTAGTATTGCAAAATGTTCTTGGATCTGTGGAATATGAGTGCAAATGCTGTACCACTAAATTGTCCTTTCAGCAAATTTTATTTTGCAAGTTACATTTGGTGTGTACACCTTGGGCTTATTTGGTGCTTTCAGAAATCTTTAGACCAAGAGGCCTTTCTCATCTTTCCAAAAATTGCAGTTGTCACTTTATCTCAGAGGTATAAAATAGAAATTTCCCCATCAACAGGATCCAAACAAACATGTGGGCAGATTGCTAAGCTGCAGCTCTCAACAGGGATAGCAAAGCTGTGTTACAGAGCTGTTGTTATTGCCAGAGGAAAAAAACAGACAAGCAGAGAACAGAACATGTATAACAGAACCAGGTCACTTCAGATGAGGAAATAAACTGTATGATCAGCATCTGTATATTTTTTGTATTGGTTCCTCTTTATTGATAAGCACAGAGAAGGCCACTATCAGTGCCCTGTCTGGACCAACATGAGCTGCAGATTTTTGCAGCATTTAGATTTGTGTTCTGGAACTGGTTTGTAGCAGAGATGCTCCTGCCATGGTCCTGTCTGTTCACATCCTTAGAGGATAAGACCCTACTCATTTGGGTGTTTCACTAGAAATATTGGAAGTCACATCTTATTTTCTTTCCAGGGAAAATTCCTTCCTTTAAGGAAGGTTCCAGTCACCATCCTTAGAAGTGTGTTATTGCAGGTTCTGATATTAAATAAATATTTATTATATTAAATATCAGATATTAAAAATATTGTGGCTTTTACAAAGGATTCAATGCAAAGAAAAAGACAAAACAATGAATGTACAGAACTAATAAACACGAGTTTAACGGTGAATTCTCAGCTGGATTAAACATTGGCATAGTTAAGGGGCCAAAAATTGAGTAAGCTTGATTGAGGCAGTGCAAAAGCAGCAGAACAAATGGAAGTGCAGTGCCAAGCCTAATCTTGTCCACACTTTGTATTGACATGATGACCAAGAGGTAGGAACACTAAAAAAATTGTACAATAAAAAAGTGACACTAGACACAGACAAAAGCACTGATCGATATTAACAAGGCAAGAAACTGGATCAAAGCTGACCTTGAAAAATTGCACCAGTTTTTTCCCAGGTTACTTCTGAAGTCTTTTACAGGAATGGAAAAGGACATGTAAACCCTGGAGAGGCAGGGAGCCAAATTAACGTTGGGGGTTTTAAAGTGCAGACTAAAAGCTTCCAAGTACCAGCCATAGAGTTAATACCAATGAAACACTTATTTGTGTGATGATCCATCACTGCTTAGAAAGCATTGTGCTGGATGGATAACAGCAAAGTGAGAAAAAAAGTGAGAGAATGAAATATATAGATAAACAGCCCAAACTGAGGATGTCAGTGAAACAATTGTTGAATGGGGACACAGAATCTGTGAGCTTTGGTGTTGATTCTCTGATACCTTTGCAGGTAGGCAAAAAACCCAACAAAATTCTCTTAATATATCTGGTAACAGGTAGAAATTAAAAATGTCTGAGTAGTATAAAATTAAATGAAAGAAATAGGAAATCAAGCTGAGACCACCAACTGGCACGGAAATTCTCAGTGCACATGGTTCCAGGTTGTGTCTGTAATTGCACTCAGTGTTAGTTTGGTGATTTTTCTGTCATTTGTTCTTGCATTCAAAGAAGCAGGTAAGAACCACCTGTGTATATGATATTCAGCTAAAGCTGGCCAGAGGATAATTTGACTTTGCAGCAGCTTTACAGACATAAATGTTTATATTCAATCTGCACTGGAATAAAACCTAATGCCCTGGTACATTTTTGCAAAATGAATTTGGTCTGGAACATTGCATTTTTAAATCAGAACAGTTCAGTTAAAATCTCTGAGTAAATGAAAACTATGTCATATCAGAAATTTTATTGTAGGACAACATAGAAACAGGAGTCTTGAAAGAGACTTTTCGGGTTATCCAACTTTCATGCTATCACAGTCAACAGGTTGTACAGCATTATCCAAACGCAAAAAAAGAGCTCTGTTTTCAAACCAAGTTATTCTAGACTAAGGATTTAATATTAATTATTCTAATATTTTGAAAGAGTCTTCTGATCTCCAACCTGCCTTATTTACCAGCCAGTTCATCCTATTTATTATCTGTACTCATGCTTAGATTTCCTGCCTCTGTATCTTCTCAAGGGTAGCACCTCTTTGCTCTGCCAACCTGCACAAACCAGGAACTATTCATATCTTATAAAACAAGCTACCTGAATTTATACAAAGTCAAAAATTAATTACAAAGGTATATTTGGACTCAGTGAGGGAATTGGGAGTTCCCAGAGCTCATGGTGTTGAGGATTTAGCTCTTTTGCCTTTGTCCATAACTAAGAAACTTCTTTCCCCCATGCCCAAGGAAATTAGAACTACTAATGTAATTATGGGACTGTAGGACCTATGCCACTGCTAAAAAGGACAAATACCAGAAATGTCAGCACACTGACAGCCTGACCTAAGGACACCTGCAGTAAATGGAAACCTCCTTGGTCTGCACAGACTTTAGTCTGGCCTCTAACACATGCCCTTGTATTTAAAGGTAATAATCAGTCACTCATTCATTTCCTTGGGCACTTGGTTGTGCAAAGGCAGAGCAGAGCAAATTCATGTCTTGAATTCCTATGGCTGGATCAAAAATGCCACGTCCTATGACACAAAACAGGGACCCAACAGGAACAGAGTAACCTTGGCATTAAGTATGATGGGTTTTGTAGAACAGCTCACTCTGATTTTATCTCACATTCTCCTATCCCAATGACATGATTTGCCCCTAATTAATAGTGTGACATATTAATGGGCCTGAGTTTCTCTCAATGTTTCTGCTCTGCCCTGTATTTTCCAGTTCCATATCTAGTAGATATCCCCCTTTTTAAAAACATCTTTCACTTATCTCACTCTCTAAACACTTTGCTGCTGGATCTGGGGGGATTTATATGCAAGTGTCTGCATTTTTTTAATGTTTGGCAAACTCCAGTTTTGCCTTGTGATGGAGACAAAATTCTGTACTTATTTGCCACAAATGACAAGTAAATGTGATGAAATCTAGGGATTATTGCTTCCAAAGCACTGGTTAATACTGTGTTTAAGGGACCTGTCTCTTCCCTAAACCAGCTCTGTGTTACAGAGCTTTGCAAATTTTCCTAGGTCAGTAACCAAATTTAAATTGAAGGTGATCACTGTACAGCATTTCTTCCCTGCTGCTTATTTAATGCCCTTTCACCCCAAAAACTCCTTATGGGGACCGGGGCAGAAATATATATCACTGAACAATGGCATGGGGAACATCCCAACTCTCTGAAACCTGTGGGGCTCCTCCATGTGATCCATTCCCTCTCTTCTTTGAGTTATTAAAAGATAAAGAAGAGCAGCTGCTGCTGTAGACGTAGAAGTTGACAAATTTACAATAGGTGATGCCACCTGTGCCTGCCTGATTTAATCACAGCCCAGACAATCTGCCATCCATTTACAGCGGGCACAGCGTTCAAGAGCATCTCAAAGTGACTCAGGAGCAGGAGGGTGAGGAAGCAGAGTGGGAGTAGTTTGTTCAAACACCCTCTTGGCTGCAAAGGAAGTTTACAGAATATGGCTGGTGGACATGAAAAACCCTTTCCCTGTTTTTATGTAGAGCGGGGAAAAGCGTGGTAAACAGCTAATAAACACCACATCCAATGCTTTGGTGCCAGATGGATTCATCTGCATGGTGTTGTGTTAGCTACTGCTGCTCCATCTGCAGTGAATGCTCCTTGCCAGTGGCTTGGCTTCCAGACTGTTTAGGAGGCCATGCCAGAGAGGAAGCTGTTCCTTTGTTGTACAGCTAGAGGTGTATTTTCTGCTGGTCCCTCATGGACTCACCTACAACAGCCTCCTCTCCACTCTTCCTACAGAATTATGTCTGTTCTAATTAAATATGATTATGTTTTTCATCACTCCGATTCTGTATGATGGCTGTGCTTCCAAATTCCAAATGTCCACGTGCTCTTAGGCTTCTAATTTTGCAAGATTTCTTGTAAAATATTCAGTTCAACTTTAATGAAAAAGTGTTACAGTCCAAAAAAGAACACTAAATACACTTGAGACTCTTACAGTACTTATGGTAGGAAGGCAGCAGACTGTGACTGCGACCTGCTACAAAAAATGTTTGGAGAATAACATTTCAGTTGAATCTAGGTATAATTTTCCTTTTTTACAAAAGATCTTCATATTTAAGCAACAGGTGAAAATTGTTTTGTTTGCTTTGTTTTTTTTTTTT